>WTXK01000608.1:0-25540 GCA_025769895.1 Lactarius psammicola
CCGCACCTCACACATCCAGACGCGATGGACACCTTGGCAAGGGCAAGAGCGCGAGGAGGAGAGGTCGACGACAGTACCGTGGCCGTTGCCGGATCCGAAGAACTAAGCCCGAACGATCCGGGATTCCGACAATACACGCAAGGGTCAAGAGGCCAATACGTACCCAGAGGAGGGTACACGCAGAGGCAAGGAAGAACAACCCGAGATATCAGGGGAGTGCAGTGTTATAATTGTCAAAAATATGGACATTTCAGCTGCGACTGCACACAGCCCCGCAAACAACGACAAGCACAACCACCAGCGCAAGTACGGGCCACTACAACCCTCACGCCGCAACAAGAAGCGGCACAAGTACTTCAAACGATCGCCAACAAGAGTGATGCGACCCAGGAACTGGTGATGAAAGGAATATGGGAGAGGGAGGATTTTTCAAGCGCCTGAACCCGGCGGCCTGGGTGAGGGCAATACATTCTCGTGATGTTGTAATAGTAACTACGTGTTTCCGATCTATGCATATCCCAGTTTCGACTCGCACACATCACGCCATGGCCGACGTACAAGCGTTAGTGGACAGCGGAGCCACTGACTGCTTTATGAACCACAAATTCGCAAAACGAATGGGTCTGGGACTGGTTCCCCTGGCAAAGCCACGAAAGATATGGAATATCGACAACACAGAAAACAAAGGGGGGTCCATCACTCATTATGTGGACCTCGATGTACGCACTAAAGGCATTCACAAAGAAATGAGGTTTCTCATTACCAATATCGGAAACGAGGATATTGTCCTGGGATATCCGTGGCTGGCCACGTTCGAACCACAATTCACGTGGAAATACGCCACTATATGCGAAGATATGCTGCCTGTCGTTATCCGGTCTGTAAACCCTCGAATGACACGACAACCTATTATTGGCACTGCCGCTACAGAGCCCCTTTCTAGTGGGGATCGAAACCTCATTATTCGAAAACTCGAAGAACAGTGCTCAGTACGAACTACAGCCACGGAACTTGTGATCAAAGCGAAGCAACACACGACAGCAGCGGTACTCCCGCCACAATACGCCCAGTACAAAAAACTATTCAGTGAAGAAGAGTCACACCGATTTCCCCCAAAACGAGTCTGGGACCATGCCATCGAACTAAAGCCCAACGCGCCAACTGCGTTGGACTGCAAAATATACCCACTATCGCGGCAAGAGGACGAAGCTTTACAAACGTTCCTCGCAGAGGAAATGAAGAAGGGGTACATAAGGCCTTCCAAGTCACCCTATGCATCCCCTTTCTTCTTCGTAAAGAAGAAAGACGGCAAGCTTCGACCGGTCCAAGACTATCGCAAGCTCAATGACATAACGGTACGAAACCAGTACCCTCTTCCCCTCATTACGGACCTCATAACCGACCTGAGCAACGCGGATGTGTATACAAAACTCGACATCCGCTGGGGGTATAACAACGTCCGCATCAAAGAGGGAGACGAAGAGAAAGCGGCGTTCAAAACGCGCTATGGACTTTTCGAGCCGACAGTCATGTATTTCGGACTAACAAATTCCCCTGCTACCTTCCAGACCATGATGAACTTCATCTATCGTGACACTATCCTCAAGCATGAACCCCTGGGAACCACAATCCGCGTCTACATGGACGATATTGGAATCGCCTCCCATTCTGGTCTCGAGGGCCACATTGCTGCGGTACGGGATGTCCTCCAGGTTGCCCAAGACCACGACCTCTACTTCAAACTCGAGAAATGTCTGTTCCATGCGCCCGCGATGGATTACCTGGGGGGTAATCCTTGAAAAGGGGGTAACTCGCATGGACCCTGCAAAAATCGCGGGCATTCGCGACTGGCCTGTCCCTAGAACCGTTAAGGACGTTCGCTCTTTTCTTGGATTTTGCAATTTTTATCGCGCGTTCATTAGGGGTTTCACACACCACGCACGCCCCCTGAACATACTCACAAGAAAAGGGGAAGAGTGGAAATGGACGCAGGAACAACAAACGGCATTCGACACGCTGAAGACACGAGTAACACAGGAACCCATACTGGCACATCCGGTACTCACGGATCAATTCGAGTTAGAGGTGGACACATCAGGATACGCTATCGGAGGGGTTCTCCTGCAACGGAAACAAGACGGCAAGAAGCACCCGATCGGCTACTTCTCAAAGACGCTAGACCCGGCCCAGCGCAACTACCACGTATACGACTTGGAGCTTTTGGCCATCGTAGAAGCTCTCAAGCACTGGAAGCCCCTGCTGGCTGGGTCCCCACATGACATTATTGTTCACTCGGACCACGCAAACCTACTGTACTGGAGAAGTCCGCAAAATATTAACCGACGAATAGCAAGGGAAGTGGTAGAGTTATCCGAATATCCGATCAAATAAAGCATGTTGCAGGAAGGGCTAACAGACACGCTGATGCACTGTCAAGACGTAGCGACTATGACACGGGAGACAACGATAATCAAAATGTAATCGTACTCCCAGACCACATGTTCCTCTGAACTATGTATACGACATCCCTAGAGGCCGAAGGGGACAGCAACTACGCGCAGGATGAAGCACAGATTCAGCATTGGATCAACGCACACCGACTGATGAAGATTGATGGGGTATGGTACAAAGAGGGACGACGTGTCATCACCGGGGGAGTAACTGAGAAACATGCCATTATCGATGCTCACCATTCTCCGCCAGCATATGGCCACCCAGGAATGACCAAGACAGGTACACTGATAGCACGGCACTACTTCTGGCCAGGAATGACCAAAGACATCGTGGAATATGTCAAGGGATGTGCGGAGTGTCAACAAAATAAGGTCAATACTCGACCTATACGCGCACCCCTACAACCAATATTTCCAAAACTGGAAGCAAAACCCTTCGAAGTCGTAGCCATGGACTTCATCGTCAAACTTCCCTCCTTGGGGGGCTACGACTCAATACTAACGGTTACAGACCATGACTGCATGAAAGCAGCGGTCTTCATACCCTGTTGCGAAGAAATATCAGCAGAAGAAACGGCCCCAACTATACGCTAAGCACATCTTCGTCCGCTACGGTCTCCCCACTAAAATCATATCGGATAGGGATCCCCGGTTCAGGTCCAGATTCGCGAAGGAACTATGCCGGCAGTTGGGGATCGAACAAAATATCTCATCAGCGTATCACCCACGAACAGATGGGCAATCAGAACGGACCAATCAGTGGCTGGAACAATATCTGCGCTTCCAAGTGGACTACCACCAGAAAGACTGGCTCCACTACTTGCCTCTGGCGGAATTCGCGCACAACTCGTGGCCTCACGAGATAACGAAGAAATCCCCTTTCGAACTTCTGATGGGGTATCATCCGCGTGCTGATTGGACGGATAAGCCATCCCCGCTTCCGCAGATAACCACACGCATGGGACAACTTAAAGAAGCAAGGCAAGAGGCGCAATCTCTGATAACGAAAGCCCAGGCCCTATGGGTCAAACACAAGGATACGCCCAAGTTCCGGATCGGAGACCAAGTATGGTTAGATGGGCGCAACCTCAAAAACCAATCAACCGAGCGCCAAGCTGGCAGCCAAGCGACACGGTCCTTTTACGATAGACCAGGTGATGTCGCCATACTCTTATCATTTGAAATTGCCGGCTCAGTGGAAGATACACCCGGTGTTTCACATCGATCTGCTCACACCTTATCGTGAAACTACCATTCACGGACCCAATTTCACGTGCCCACCACCGGATCTTGTGGAGGGAGAGGAAGAGTACGAGGTCGAGAAGATTCTAGACGCCCGGCTGTTCGGCAGAAGACGCACACCGCAGTATTTGGTAAAGTGGCTAGGATACCCTGACTCGGAGAACCAATGGGTCAACAAGGCTGACATCTTCGCTGAAGACAAGATAAGGGAGTTCGAACAATCAAACTCCGACGCGAGGACGTACTTAAGGAGCACCCACATTGCTGAGTCGCCCCATTCCCCACTTCACCCCTATCCTTCCACTGCTTACACCCCTTCCATGGACTTCGCATACTATGCCACTAAAACCGCTGAAGAAGTATTCTCTGCTGAGTTACTGGAAGGACTCATCACCCTTCCTGAAGCCCGACGACGACTCCAGCAAGTCCACGAAACCGGCAACACCGCCACCCTTGGATGGGAAACTACCGACGACAACGACGACGGAGACCACAGCGCAGAAGAAGGAGCTGCTGTGGTCCATGCAGCTGCAGAAGACGAGGGTACGGTGGTTGCCCCGATTACCCGAGACGAACTCGCCGCTGTGGAGTGCGCCTTCCCTGGCCCTGCGCAGGCAACACTGTCCGAAAGCGCACTACAGCCCTGGCTGCTTACAGTGCGGAACGTTCCTGACGAGGAGGAGCGTAGCCCTGGAACTTATGAGAACCCTCTCATTGTGGGAGAGGATACGAGCGACTCCGAGCCCTTACCAATACGCTACCGCTTTCAAGCTGACCATGAAGAGGCCAGCGGAGCTGTGGTGGCACACGGCACAAGCGTGGACGACCGAGCAGCTCGACGCCGCAAGCGCCGCGAGGCGCGAGAAGCTGCTGAAGCGGCGCACCGAACTAAAACGGCTGCGCGAATCGCGGCTCAGGAGTTTGGGACAGTAGACCGGGAGATGGAGTTGTACCCAGCTAAGCACCCCCACATCACGTACGGCCGATTCGAACACTTACCCGATGATACGCCATTTGCCGCCACTACCGATGGGGAACCAATTATGCGCCATAAATGGCGAGACCCCCTAGAAGACCCCCTCAAGCAACCCTTTAAGGCCAAGACCCCTGTCAGGTGGACGCGCAATGCCGGAAGCGACTATGTCCCGGCCCCCATCACCATCCAGGGGGTCACGCGACCAGCGCTCTGGTATCAATTCATCGAGAGCGACGACCCCATCATCCTGTTGGGAACGGATCGTACCGACCGGGTGTATGTATCCCCATTCTACACCAGCCCTAGGGCCATCCTCCCTAGGCCACCCAAGTATACGGAAGAGGAGTTGAAGAAGATCGAGTGGGGACATCCCCGCCAGCCGGTAATGGACCAGTGCCTACAAGCGATAAAAGATAAGTCCATTATCGCTGAAGTATGCCGATACCGAGCGCTGATGCAAGATCAGCAGCGTCTCGAGCAACGCATCCAAGAGCTCGAAGCCGGCATCACCGTCCTATACGGGCGGAGATCGCTGTGTGCTGCCCGCCTTCACCGAGCGGACGCTTTGGCGCGCCTGGAGAAAGAACGGCGACAGCTCGGGGATCCGGAGATACTCTGGGAACGACCTGACCACACGGAATACCGACGGGAGTGAGGATATTAGGATGTGGGCATCCTCCTTGAAAAGGGGGTGATGTTACGACGTGGGACTCCGGGTAGCTTGTATCCCCAGACCGGCGGCATGTGATAACGGTATGTGACTCACAGATAATGGTCTCGATAACCCAGTACTGTACGATAAAGGCTGAGGATGTGATTGGCTTGTACGATATGACTCGGACGGACCTTTACGATAGCCATACAATACGTGATTGGTTACTTACCTTTCAAGAGGCGCTTTAAAGCCCTTGCGTATATGTATATAAGGCTAGCCAAGCTGCGCCGTAGTCCGCAGCTTGGTCTTCTTGAATCTACTCTGCTTCTACTTGTTCTATCTCCTTTCATCGGGATAAGTCTTGCGCTCCTCTGAATAGGAGTCTGCGTCATCGTCATCCTTCTTGAGTCAGTATTGTCCCACGACTCGGGCTTGCTGTTATACTCCCATGATCACGTGCCAGAAGGGCTGTCATATCGCTAAGTCATCTTTGGTAGTGTCGCCTATCCACTGCTCAAGTCGAGCCACGTGCCAGTAGACACGTAACACTACACCGTGAAAGCGTAACATTAAGACCAAGCTCTACCACCGTGGCGACCTTTCCAACAACCGCAGAACGTTGGATAAACTTTCAACCTTACTTCATAGAGCGAAGAGGAGCAAGAAACATACCTACCAGATATCTCAAAGCTGCGAGGTGGAGGACGAACATTGGACCTGAAGGATATTATGTAGACACCGCCAGACCAAACTGCTGGTGTCCAGTCGAATTCAATTTCGAAGCAATTTGCTGGACTCGTATTAGGGAAAACCCTAGGGGAAACAATTGGGAAGTAGTTGCACCTGCTGAGGGCAATTTACGTTGTGATATTCACACAAACGAAGTAGTAATTTGATCAGAGTGGGGACCCATCGATGGTGCACCAGAAGAAACTCACTCCACAAATTCTCGAACTCCAGCTCCAAGTGAAGCTAGTCAAGAGACTGAGGAATCAGGAGGGGAAAGCAACGAAGACAAAGAACAGGAAGAAGCCATTGAACAAATCGCGGAACTTACCAATCAAATTCAAATAGTGGAAGAACCCGAAAGAATTTGAGTAATGGCAACCGAAACCATGCAGGAGCCTGTCAGAGAACGAATCGAAGAACCTAATGAACAAATGTTCATTAACCTGGAAACTGGACATGTGATGACGGCAGACGATATTGCATTATATTGAGCAATAGGATCTGATCGCCCTGATCCTCCTTCAGGAGGAGGAGGGGGACCCCCTGGAGGAGGAAGAAGACCTCCCAATGGAGGAGGAGGACTCCCAGGAGGTGGATTTCCAGGAGGAGGATTTCCAGGAGGAGGCGGACCCCCAGGAGGAGGATTCCCGGGAGGAGGAGGACCTCCAGGCGGAGGAATACCACCCGCAGCACCTGGACATCAATCAGACAAATTCATTGGAAATGCCCCACAAATATTCACCGGGGATAGGCTCAAAGCGGATGAGTTTATAACTCAATGGTCATTATATTGGGGAGTAAACAACAACAATCCCATTATGTTACGAAACGACAGTGCACGTGACCCTGAGCCCTTGGAAGAGGGGCAACTGGAAGAAGAACCATTCGGCGACGATCAAGTATGGGCAGCAGTACTTGCCCAGGAAGAATAACATCACGCGGAAGTCATGCGACAATGGGCCGAGTATCATGGCATGTCGCCGAGTACAAACTCACGTGATGAAGAAGAAGTCGAACGGATGCTGCAAGACACGCAAGCAAGGATGGAACGGCTCTCCCTAGAACCGGAGGAGCGGCATTTGCCGGGTGAGCGATCAGCTTACGCATGGACAGTAACACCAGAGTGATCACGTGACCTTAACAGGATGGCACGTGACAAGTCTAGAAGCGGCTGGAAGGCCATGGACTATGCCTTATCGTAGCGCCTTGGGGCACGATAGGTGAACGCATTATCATTGGACAGGACCCTTGTCATTCTTATCTCCTTATCCCCTATCATCGGCATTAAGGGCACGTGTACGTTTATCATTACATATCACGGACTTACAGTATCTGTTACGATTTCTTGCCTTGCGACGTACTGCTAAGGGGACTTCTTACCATTTTCCCTGAAGTTGACGCCACGCGTCCCTCTATCCATGGATTCCTGTCTTTGCAACTCTTTCCCCTGTTTCACGTGACTTGTCTCTATTCCCGCACGCCTTGTACGTCATGAACAGTTCTATCTTTGTTTTCTTTGTCATTATTCCCCTCGACGTCACCCTACACCCAGACCCCTCACATATCTGCCTTCATGGACAGCCTCGCCTCTTTATCTTTGACTTCCTTCCACACCTGACGTCCCTTGTGATCCCCTTCTTGACTAATAGGCATTGCGCCTTTACTATACTTTGATTGCTGCTTCTATGATACGTTCTGTGATGACCCATGACTGACTACTATACGCCATGTATTGGCTGCCACTTGGTCCTCTGACTACCGCGTGTCACTGATAGTTGACCCAGACCCTTGTCTTATCTTTGACGCCATACGATACCTATCGCGCCCATGTGTTCCTCATGGCGCCATCTGTTTACCTACTATGTTGCCCTGTTGTTGTCTCTTTGGGGCTTGTACTAGTATATAGGTCGTAGTCGGACTGGCTTGTACAGCAGTTCTGACTTCTTGTGTAATACCACATCAGTACTCACGAACCCGTCTTTGACTTGCCTCTGCGCTTAAGTCCCTCGCTCGCCTTCGTGCCTGAGCTTCGTCTTCTCCAACTAAGGTTGATAAGCTCTCAGAGCTAGATCAACTCTTATTCATCACCAGACTGAGTCTTGACCGACTCGCTCTACCAGAACCCCAGACAGCTGACCTCGAAAGTACACGTCGTACTTAACGCCCCTGTGGTGGCGTTACAGTATCGTTATCTCGAGGGGCTGTGCTTATCACGCCTCATGGTCTCTTATCTCGGACTTTACTTATCTTTGTGGTTCCTGGATGACTCATTCCTAGGATCAGTGTATTAGGGTTTGCTGGGTTTAAACCTGCACCCTCTTGTGTATATAAGGGCTGAGGATTTCGCTTTCATACCTTAGCTTTAGCAACTTGTATTCTTTCGCATTCAATCCAGTTTATTCCCTAGTGCTCTTCGCCTAGTGGTCTATCATCTATCTTTGGTGCGATTAGTCAGGAAGACTGCCAAGCAGCCCCACAGACAAGGGGAACCATCGACCGTTCACGCCAGTCTCAAGCAAGTCAAAGCCAAATACTTAGGAACGAAGGATCACCTGAACACGATTGGAGTCACGTGATCGGTGAACCCCAGCACAGCGTTAAGTCAACACACTACGGCCGCGAAACCGTAACACATTATGACCAATGCTTACCGACGATCGATGCTGTTTCTCACGTACATTCAAGGAAAAGCTGTAAACGAATGGGTTATGAGCATGAGTCAATGGCTCAATCGACAAGTAACTGGTGGAGTACCAGAACAGACACCGGACCTATGGGTCGAAACCAAAAGAGCATTCAGAAGACAATTTGCAAATACCCTCAAAAGGGAACAAGCGCAAGAAATGCTGAAGCGAGGCCTAAAAATGAAAGAAGGGGACCTCGATACCTATATCACAGAGTTCGAGACTCTGGCACGACAAGCCGGATATCGGTTAAGTTCTGTCCAAACTATTGATCTGTTCACCAATGGACTACCACGACCCTTATTTGAAAAGGTCTTTCAAATGGATGATCCACAAACGTTTGAAGAATGGAAGGATGCAGTCAGACGCCGACAACAGCAATACATCCATATGAGGGCAAAGCTGGACGCCCATAAAGGTCAAATTCCGAAACCACGAAGAATTACAAACAAAGGAACAATGCCTGGAAATCTTCCCAACCCAAATGCAATGGATACGTCAGCTGATAGAAGTAGGGCACGGTTAGCTGGATCTGAAGATATTGACTACACTCAGCCGCCCTACTCCCCACCTAACCGAGGAAGAGGAAGGGGAGGAAGACCAAATGGGCGGGACATTACGTGTTACAATTGCGGAAAGAAAGGACATATCAGCCGCAACTGTTATCAAGCACGAGGACAAGGTCAAAATAGCCAGGGACGATCAACGGATACCGAACCAGTAACCATACGGAGCATAATATCTGGAATGACGGAAGAAGAACAGGCTCATTATTGGATGAGTCAAGTAGTGGAATTGGGGGATGGAGCTAAAGACCAGATCTTAAAGGATCTATGGACGAAGGAGGGTTTTCAGCATGCCTGAACCCATCGGCCTGGGTGAGGGCGGTCAATTGTAATTCTGTGATTATCACGCGCTATCGATCTATGCGAATTCCAGTATCAATAAGAACAAATTACTCAAAGGCCAACATCAGAGTCCTAGTGGACTTGGGAGCAACCGACAATTTCATCAAACCGTCGTTCGCAAAACGAATGGGGTTAGGAATGAAACGATTGGAAAGACCCCGCAAAATATGGAACATTGATAATATGGAAAACAAAGCGGGGCGTATTACTCATTGTGTTGATCTTGATGTGCAAACTAAAGGAATCCACAAGGAAATGCGGTTCCTGGTAACAAATACAGGACAAGAAGAAATGGTGCTAGGATATCCATGGCTAGCTCAATATGAGCCAAAAGTTAGCTGGAGGCATGCCACTATCAGTGAAGACGCCCTTCCAATAGTTATCCAATCCACCAATCCAAAGAAGGAAGGAGTAGTAATTGCCAAAGCATTAACGGCAGTGGACAAAGATCAAATTGTCAAGCAGTTAGATCAAGAATGTTCTATCAGAACCACTGCAATGGAATTGGCAATAGCAGCAAAGCAATATTCTGTCAAAGCAGAATTACCCACGGAATATCAAGAATTTGCCCACCTGTTTAATGAAGAAGCTTCTTACCAATTCCCACCATCTAGACCCTGGGATCACGCCATCAAATTCAAAAAAGGAACGCCAGATGCTATCGACTGCAAAATATATCCTCAAACCCAAGAGGAGGATAAGGCACTCAAAGAATTCCTGACGGAACAACTGAAAAAGGGGTACATCCGACCATCAAAATCCCCTTATGCATCACCATTCTTTTTTGTAAAGAAAAAAGATGGAAAGTTACGGCCAGTACAAGATTATCAGAAGATCAATGATTGCACTATCCGAAACCAATATCCACTACCCCTTATCTCAGATCTCATATCGGACCTCAGAAACGCACACATCTATACTAAATTGGATGTGTGATGGGGCTATAATAACGTACGGATCAAAGAAGGAGACGAGGAGAAAGTGGCATTTAAGACCCGATATGGTTTATTTGAGCCCACAGTTATGTTCTTCGGATTAACCAATTCACCGGCAACATTCCAGACTATGATGAACTACATTTGCAGGGACATTATTACCAAACATGAACAAAGAGGCACAACCATATGGGTTTACATGGACGATATTGGGATAGCAACCAAAATAGGCACCGATCTTCAAGCACATATTGAAGCTGTCAAGGACATTCTACGGGTATCGGTGGAACACGATCTATACTACAAGTTGGAGAAATGCACATTCCATGCGCCACGGATGGATTACCTGGGGGTAATCCTTGAAAAGGGGGTAACACACATGGACCCTATAAAAATTGACGGCATCAAAAACTGGCCACAACCTAATAAAGTAAAGGACGTACGATCTTTTTTGGGCTTTTGCAATTTTTACCGACCATTTATCCGAGGATTTGCCACACATGCCAAACCGTTGAATAAACTGACCAAAAAGGAAACGGAATGGCAATGGACGGAAGAACAAGAAAAGGCATTTCAAACCCTTAAAGACCTTGTGACCCAAGAATCGGTACTGGCACATCCAAATTTGGAAGAACCATTTGAATTGGAAGTCGATGCATCAGGATTTGCAGTAGGGGCAGTATTACTCCAAAGGAAGGAAGACAAAAAACGCCATCCTATTGGATACTACTCAGCCACGCTCAATGAGGCAGAGCGAAATTATGACATCTATGACCTGGAACTATTGGCAATTGTGAAAGCATTTCGGCATTGGAGACCATATTTGGCAGGGTCACCTCATAAGGTGAAGGTATTCTCGGACCATCTAAATTTGCAATACTGGCGTTCTCCACAGAAGATCAGCAGACGAGTGGCCAGAGAAGTTCTAGAACTTTCAGAATACAACTTTGAAATTCACCATATCAAAGGAAAAGCCAATGGGCGAGCCGATGCCCTATCGCGAAGACCCGATTACGATCAAGGGGAGCAGGACAATGAAGGAGTCACAGTACTTCCTGATCAAGTATTTGTCAGGGGAATGACAACGGAATCAACTAACGGAATTACCGAAGTTCTGGAACCAGAAGACATGAACCCTGAAGACCCCATGTTCAGTCAAGATCAGGAAAAACTATCCTCATGGGTAAATGCCCATCGATTGAAGAAAATACAAGGGACATGGTACAAAGATGGAAAAAGGGTAGTCACGGGGGGACTATACGCAAGAGGAACCCTTATCAAAGCCCATCATGACTCCCCTGTATATGGACACCCCGGGATTAAAAGAACAGCGGAACTGGTAGCACGATATTACTGGTGGCCTGGGATGAACTATGACATAAAGGAGTATGTCAAAGGATGCGCCGAATGTCAACGCCACAAGATCAATACCAGGCCCATCAGAGCGCCCATACAACCAATATATCCAAAACCGGAAGCAATGCCGTTTGAAACCATCACCCTCGATTTCATCACCAAACTTCCCATGTCCCAGGGGTATGATACCATATTAACAGTCACGGACCATGACTGTAGCAAGGTGTCAATATTCATACCATGCAATGAGGAAATCACGGGTGAAGGAATGGCTAAACTATATGCCCGGTGTTACGATGCAGGATCCCGGGTAGCTTGTATCCCTGGACCGGTGGCATGTGATAAGGGTACGTGACTCACAGATAACGGCTCCGATAACCCAGTACTGTACGATAAGTGATGAGGATGTGATTGGCTCTTACTATATGACTCGAATGGACACTTACGATAACCATACTATACGTGATTGGTTACCTACCTTTCAAGAGGCGCTTTAAAGCCCTCACGTATATGTATATAAGGTTAGCCAAGCTGCGCCGTAGTCCGCAGCTTGGTCTTCTTGAATCTATCCTGTCTTCATTCGTCCTATCCTTCCTTATCAGTCTGAGTCTCGCGCTCCTTTCCATAGGAGTCTGCCTTGTCGTTATTATCCTTGAGTCAGTATTGTCCCACGACTAGGGCTTACTGTTATACTCCCACGATCACGTGCCACGAAGGGCCGTCATATCGCTAAGTTGCTTATCTCCCAAGTCGCTGATCTTTCGCTCAAGTCGAGCCACGTGCCGATAGACACGTAACATTAAGACCAAGCTCCCATCGTGGCGACCGAAACTACCGCAGATAGTTGGGTATTCGCACAATACTCCATCGAACGAAGAGGAGATCGAAACGTTCCCGTTCGTTATCTTGGAAACGCGTGGTGGGGAATGATAAACAACGTCACTGGATATTGGGTGGACATACCCACGAGACCATCAAGGGTTTACCCAGTTGAGTTCAATTTCAAACATATGTGTTGGACAGAAATTGCTTGGAGTCCTTGTAGAGAGCGGTGGGACGTACTTCGACCCACAGGACCCGAATACGGTTGCAACATCCTATGAAGTGACGTGGTACATCGAGACCAGTGGGGACCGATTGACGGTGTAGAAGACAACAGCGCACCAGCGCCATCAGAAGGCAGTACGGAACAGACTACCACAGAGGATGAAATAGGAGACCGTCCAGATGCAGAAGAAGAACAACAGCGTAGACAATTTGACGAGATACGTATTAACTCTCTGGCTGCCCAAGCAGAACAGATCAATATCAGATCCCCCACAGTTATGGCTACAGAAACGCGCATGTACACCGAGGAAGAAAATAGGCTTGCCGACGCACTGGCTGAGCGAAGAATGCAGAACGAACGCGAAGAAGAAAGGGCGCCAACGCCACTGCAACTGGAGGAACGAATCATTGACCCAAATACGGGTCACCATGTAACCCTTGACAAACTCGCGAACCAACGAATGTACGGGCCTGATCAACCCGATCCACCCTCTGACAGAGAGCAAAGCTGAGTATGGAGCTATCTGGCAAGACAACGCGTAGAAGGCGAAGGAGTACCCACCAACATCCCACGAGGAGGGGGACCCCCCGGACGGTACCCCCGGAGGGATACCACCGCGACGACCACCCGCAGGAGGACCACCACCATCCAGAGGTGGGGGCGGGGGTGGTGGTGGAAGTGGTGGCGGAAGAGGTGGACCGCCAGGAACGGACCCCAACGGGAGAGGGGACTATAACAAGCTACAAGGGCAGCCACCTCCCATATTTCGCAGTGATAGAAAAGCTACTGAAACGTTCCTTACCAAGTGGGAATTGTACAGAGGCATGAACCGCAACACGCAGACAATGCGGGAAGCCTACTTGCGCGCCATCCTCTTCCTCACTTTCCTAGAGGGAGACGACCTGAACCAGTGGATCACCACCCACACCAGATGGCTAACGCTACAAATCACGAATGGGATACCGGAGGACGACGAACGAATATGGGAGGCTGTATACCGCAGCTTCAAGAGGCGGTTCACAAACACAATGGAACAAGAGCAAGCGCAGACGGCGCTGCAAGATGGGATACACATGGAAGGAGGGGACATCGACAAGTACGTGTCGAAATTCGAAGAACTAGTGCGGCGTGCTGGCTACCGAGCAGACTCACCAATGGTGATCAACATGTTCACCAAAGGGCTCCCACGCAAACTATATGAGCAATGCTATACGCTCAACAATCCACAAAGCTACGAAGGATGGAAGGCGGCCCTCCTTAAGAGGCAAGAACAGTACATCCACTTGCAAAATCACTTCAACGAAGGAAAGAAGAACTTGGAGAAGTACCGAAGCCGCGCCGGGAACAGAGGAGGATACTTCCCACCTCCGCATCTCACGCATCCCGATGCTATGGACACGTCCGCTTGGGCCCAGGTACGAGGAGGGGGAGTTGACAACAGCACGGTCGCGGTTGCGGGGTCCGAAGAAATGAGCCCAAATAACCCAGGGTTCCGGCAATACACGCAGCAAGGCCCAAGAGGACGATATGTACCTAGAGGAGGGTACATCCAGCAACAGGGGAGGCAGCCCCGTGACACCAGGGGAGTACAATGTTATAACTGTCAGAAATATGGACACTTCAGTCGCGATTGCGCACAGCCCCGAAAGCAGTGAAACCAACCACTGCCAGCTCAAGTACAAGCAACTATGGACCTAACACCACAACAAGAAGCGGCACAAGTGCTCCAAACCATCGCGAACAAAAGCGATGAAACTCAAGAACTGGTGATGAAAGGAATTTGGGAGAGGGAGGATTTTTCAAGCGCCTGAACCCGGCGGCCTGGGTGAGGGCAATACATTCTCGTGATGTTGTAATAGTAACTACGCGTTTTCAATCTATGCACATTCCAGTTTTGACTCGCACACATCACACCATGGCCGACGTACAAGCACTAGTGGACAGCGGAGCCACTGACTGCTTTATGAACCATAAATTCGCAAGACGAATGGGGCTGGGACTGGTTTCCCTGGAAAAGCCACGAAAGATATGGAATATTGACAACACGGAGAACAAAGGGGGGTCCATCACTCATTATGTGGACCTCAACGTACGCACTAAAGGGATTCACAAGGAGATGAGATTCCTTATCACGGACATCGGAAACGAAGACATAGTCCTCGGATACCCATGGCTGGCTACGTTTGAGCCGTGGTTCATGTGGAAGCACGCCACCATACACGAAGATATGTTACCCATTGTCATCAGGTCAGTAAACCCCCAAACGATACGCCAGCCAATTATTGGCGCCACCACCACAGAACTGTTGTCCGATGAGGAACAAAACTTCATCATCGAACAACTAGAGGAACAATGTACAGTACGAACCACGGCCACAGAACTCGCAATAAAAGCAGGGCAACACACGAAAACCGTAGCACTACCGCCGCAGTACGCCCAGTTCGAAAAACTATTTAGCAAGGAAGAATCGCGCTGTTTCCCTCCAAAACGAGTCTGGGACCACGCCATTGAATTAAAACCTACCGCACCAGCGGCCCTGGACTGTAAAGTATACCCATTAATGCGCCAAGAAGACGAGGCCCTACAATCCTTCATCACGGAAGAGCTAAAAAAGGGGTACATCAGACCCTCCAAGTCGCCATACACGTCCCCATTCTTTTTTGTAAAAAAGAAGGACGGCAAACTGCGGCCAGTGCAAGACTACCGAAAGCTCAATGATGTGACGGTACAAAACCAGTACCCCCTTCCTCTCATTACGGATCTTATAACGGATCTGAGCAACACGGATGTTTACACCAAACTCAACATCCGTTGGGGATACAACAATGTCCGCATCAAGGAAGGAGACGAGGAAAAGGTGGCTTTCAAGACGCGTTATGGACTTTTCGAACCCACGGTTATGTATTTCGGACTCACTAATTCCCCAGCCACGTTCCAAACGATGATGAACTTCATATACCACGACACCATACTCAAGCACGAACCTCTCGGTACTACAATTCGGGTATACATGGACGACATCGGCATCGTGTTACGAACCCGCCTACGACACCCGCGAAGACAAGGCCATGGGGCATGACTAAGCAAGAGTTATGGCACATGACGCGGGAACGGATAGATGAAGACTCTCCAGACGAAGGAGAAGAAGAGGAAGTCCGGCAAATGATAGCTGACTGGGTATCGGATGAAGACAACGATAACGCCTATGTTGGAAGACTAGTAGTCACGTGATCAAGTCACGTGATGAAGCCTAGAAGGTTCTGGAAGATAGTAGAAGGATCGGACACGTGTTTGATGGCCCTGACAGGTGACGGGTCTTGTGGTTTCTTATCTGATGGTTGTGGCATGTGTTTCGCCTCATTGTTGTCTCATGATCGCCTTATGGATCAGTTCCTGACTGTATTGTTCTGATGGACTTGTTCTATGTTTCACCCTTATCGCTGATACCTTATTGGTTCCTTTACTTCGGTCTCATATTCAAGAGGAGTTCTAATACTAGATCATAGTAGTATAAGTACTGCGCTACCTTCACTTGTATTCGGTAGCTTTGACTTCTTGGACAATCAGCCTAGTTCCTTGGTGTTTTCCCATTGTCTGCGCCATTTTCCACTACAGTCCTAAAGCGGGATTCTCTCTATTCATTACCAACTCTAATTCCTGTCTAAAGGAGGACGTCAACGTACCGACAGTCGTATTCCAGCAGGTCGACTCACGCAAGACTTTCCTCTTTATCAAATACAAAGGACCACACGCCTCAGTCAGGCAGACGTTCGGCTGAACGTAACACATCGCGTCCCGCTCTGGCTTGGATGGCCACGTCGCCGCAGTTCGCAATGTGTTACAAGTTGCGCAAGAACACGACCTCTACTTCAAAATTGAGAAGTGCCTCTTCCATGCACCCGCCATGGACTACCTGGGGGTAGTCCTTGAAAAGGGGGTAACACACATGGACCCTGCAAAAATCGCGGGCATCCGTGATTGGCCAGTTCCCAAAACCGTTAAGGACGTTCGCTCGTTTCTCGGATTTTGCAATTTTTATTGTGCTTTTATCAAAGGTTTCGCACACCATGCGTGCCCCCTGAACACACTCACAAGGAAAGACGAGATGTGGAAATGGGGCCAAGACCAGCAGGAAGCTTTCGACACACTCAAAGCACGAGTAACACAGGAACCCATATTGGCACACCCGGTACTGACAGACCAGTTTGAGTTGGAGGTAGACGCCTCAGGATACGCCATCGGAGGAGTCCTCCTCCAACGAAAAGAAGACAACAAAAAACACCCGATTGGGTACTTCTCGAAGACCCTAGACCCGGCACAACGCAACTACCATGTATACGATCTCGAATTACTGGCAATAGTGGAAGCACTCAAACACTGGAAACCACTGCTGGCGGGATCCCCCCACGACATTATTGTCCATTCGGATCACGCGAATCTGCTGTACTGGTGTAGCCCTCAAAACATCAACAGACGCATCGCAAGGGAAGTAGTCGAATTGTCAGAGTACCCCATCAGAATAAAGCATGTTGCAGGACGAGCAAACAGACGGGCGGACGCACTGTCACGACGGAGCGACTACGACACGGGGGATAACAACAACAAGAACGTGGTGGTACTTCCAGACCACGTATTTATACAAACAACGAACACAACAGAAGTAGGAACGGCAGACGCGGGCTACCCACAAGACGAAAAACAGATACAACACTGGATCAACGCCCATCAACTCATGAAAGTTGATGGGGCATGGTACAAGGAGGGAAGATATGTCATAACCGGGGGAGTCGACAAAAAACGTACGATTATTGACGCTCACCATTCACCTCCAGTGTACGGACACCCGGGCATGACGAAGACGGGCATGCTAGTAGCGCGATGATACTTCTGGCCCGGAATGACCAAGGACGTCGTAGAATATGTCAAGGGATGCGCGGAATGCCAACAAAACAAAATCAACACACGACCGACCCGCGCACCCCTGCAACCAATATTCCCGAAGCCAGAAGCAAAGCCGTTCGAAGTTGTAGCCATGGACTTTATCATCAAACTCCCATCCTCGGGGGGGTACGACTCAATTTTAACGATCACTGATCATGACTGTACCAAGGCAGCTGTGTTCATACCATGTTGCGAAGACATATCAGCGGAGGAGACGGCCCAACTATACGCTAAGCACGTTTTTGCTCGATACGGACTCCCAACCAAAATCATATCAGACAGAGACCTGAGATTCGCATCCCGCTTCGCGAGAGAGCTGTGTCGACAGCTAGGGATCAAACAGAACATCTCGTTGGCGTATCATCCTAGAACAGACGGACAATCCGAGCGAACCAATCAGTGGCTGGAACAATATCTACGCTTCCAAGTGGATTACCATCAGAAGGACTGGCTCCACTACCTACCACTCACAGAATTCGCACATAACTCGTGGCCCCACGAGATAACAAGGAAGTCTCCTTTCGAACTTCTGATGGGATATCATCCTTGCGCTGATTGGACGGATAAGCCGTCCCCTATTCCCCAGATAACGACACGCATGGAGCAACTAAAAGAAGCACGACGGGAGGCGCTGGCCCTAATAACAAAGGCCCAGACCCTATGGATCAAGCATAAAGATACGCCCAAGTTCAAGATTGGCGACCAAGTATGGTTAGATGGGCGCAACCTCAAAACTAACCAACCAAGCGCCAAACTTGCGGCCAAACGACACGGCCCCTTTTCAATTGACCAGGTGATGTCACCATACTCTTATCGTTTGAAATTACCAGTCCAATGGAAGATCCACCCAGTATTCCATATCGATCTTCTCACACCCTATCGCGAAACTACCATTCATGGACCCAATTTCACGTGCCCACCACCGGAACTTGTGGAAGGGGAAGCAGAATATGAAGTTGAGAAGATTCTAGACACCTGGCTTTTCGGCAGAAGACAAACAAGGCAGTACCTGGTCAAATGGCTTGGATACCCGGACTCGGAGAACCAGTGGGTCAACAAAGCTGATATCTTTGCCGACGACAAGATAAGGGAGTTCGAACAATTGAACTCCGACGCAAGGACATACTTAAGGACCACCAGAGTTGCTGAGTCGCCCCATTCTCCCTCATCCCGCATACACTTCCCTCCTAACCACACTTCCATGGACTTTGCGTACTATGCCACTAAAACCGCTGAGGAAGTATTCTCTGCCGAGTTACTGGAGGGACTCATCACTCTCCCCGAAGCCCAACGCCGACTCGAGTGGGTCCACGAGACAGGAAACACCGCCGCCCTCGGGTGGGAAACCACCGACGACAACAACAACAACAACAACGGTGACCACAGCGCAGGAGAAGGAGCCGCTGTGGTCCATGCAACTGCAGAAGACGAGGGAACAGTGGTTGCCCCAATTACCCGGGACGAACTCGCCGCTGTGGAGCGTGCCTTCCCTGGCCCTGCGCAGGCAACACTGTCCGAAGACGCATTACAGCCCCGGGTGCTTACAGTGTGGAACGTTCCTGACGAGGAGGAGCGTCGCCCTGGAACTTACGAAAACCCTCTCATCGTGGGAGAGGATACAAGCGACTCCGAGCCCCTACCAATACGATACCGCTTTCAAGCCGACCGTCAAGAGGCCAGCGGCGCTGTGGTGGCACACGGCACAAGTATGGACGAACGAGCAGCTCGCCGCCGCAAGCGCCGCGAGGAGAGAGAAGTTGCTGAAGCGACGCGCCGCGAGGAGAGAGAAGTTGCTGAAGCGACGCGCCGAAATAAAGCGGCTGCACGAATTGCAGCTCAAGAATTCGGGAGCGTAGATCGGGAAACCGAGTTGTACCCAGCTGAGCACCCTCACATCACGTATGGGCGATATGATCACTTACCCAACGATACGCCGTTCGCCGCCACCACCGACGGGGAACCCATTATGCGCCATAAATGGCGAGACCCCACAGAAGACCCCCTTAAACAACCGTTTGAGGCGAAGACCCCCGTCGGATGGACACGTAACGCCAGGAGTGACTACATACCCACTCCCCTCACTATTCAAGGAGTCACGCGGCCAGCGCTCTGGTACCAATTTATTGAGAGCGACGACCCTATCATTCTGATGGGGACCGACTGCACCGACCGGGTGTACGTATCCCCGTTCTACGCCAGCCCAAGAGTGGTGCTCCTAAGACCACCCAAATACACAGAGGAGGAGTTGAAGAAGATCGAGTGGGGACATCCCAGGCAGCCGGTAATGGACCAGTGTCTTCAGGCACTCAAAGATAAGTCCATTATTGCCGAAGTATGCCGGTACCAGGCGCTGACGCAAGATCAGCAGCGTCTGGAGCAATGCGTCCACGAACTCGAAGCGGGCATCGCTGTCCTATATGGACGACGATCGCTATGTGCCGCCTGCCTTCACAGAGCCGACGCCCTCGCGCGCTTGGAGAGGGAATGACGACAACTCAGGGACCCAGAGATACTCTGGGAACGATCCGATCACACGGAGTACCGACGGGAACGAGGCTATTAGGATGTGGGCATCCCTCCTGAAAAGGGGGTGATGTTACGATGCAGGATCCCGGGTAGCTTGTATCCCCGGACTGGTGGCATGTGATAAGGGTACATTGTAAGGACTTGAGGGTCCTAGTGAGTTTGAAGGCGGAGAGTGTTTCCACTCCAAGAGAGAGGAAGAGGAGGAGAGGGGGAGAGAGACAAGACAAGACAAAGTGATGCTGTCCGATGCAGCGAGATCAAGCAAAAGACGACAAGAAGATTCGATTTCGAGTGCCCTCGTTTGGGCCTGACTCGAGTCGAATTCACACGTGATAAGTTGAAAGTAAAAGTGGGGGAAAATGGCAACTCGAGCGCTCCCTCCATTCAGCACAAAACAAAGTGTTTTAAATACAGAGGAAGCCTGTAGCTACTAGGCTAAGGAAGGAAAAGAAGGGATAGCACAAAAAGGGAACAAGGCGAAGTGCTAAACGAAAAGAGTAAGGTACAGATGAGAGTTGCGTACTTTTCGCAAAGAACCCACGGTCCGGTCCGCTCTGGACCGGCCTCAAATTCAGTCTCCGCTTAAACACGACATGTGATTTCTTTAGTAAATATTTTTAATCAAGATACAAATATGTTTATTAGCTAAAATAATTTACATAAACTATGAACTTTTTTTTTGTCTAAGTCGATATGGGAACGCGGGGGAGCAGGAAGGGGGCCGCGCGCCGCATTCTGCGTGGCCCCCGCACCCCACCCGTTTCCGCGCCCCTCCTATTCAGTCCCCCCTTTGCGCGGGGGGAGAGGCGGTGCTCCTCCGCTTTGCGCACAGGGGCGGCACACAGACCCCAGTATGCCGCCCCTGCGCGCAAAGCGGAGGCTGGGGCACCGCCTCCGGGTTGTGGCGCGCCCCCCGGTTCGCTTGTCCTCATGGTGCATACACGGGGGAGGGGCGCCGCGCACCCGTCTCCGAGCAGCCTCCCGTTCGTGCGTTGCCCTTGTGCGAACCCGAGGGGGAGGGGGGGCGTTTCTCGGAGTTTGGGTGCGCTCCCCCAGTTCGCTTACCCCATGGCGCATACAAGGGGGAGGGGGGTGCCGCTGCCGCGCGGCCTCCTGTTCGCGTGTCGCCCTTGCACGCGAACCCGGGGGGAGGGGGGGGCACTCGGGCATGCCCTGAGGCACATACACGGGGGATGGCCCCGCTTCCGTGTCCCCGTGGCCTCCCGTTCGCATGTCACCCCTACGCCCAAACCGGGGAGCACCCCTTCCCTTTCATGCGGCCCCCCTGAGCGCAGACAGGGGCAGGGCGAAGAAGGGCGAAGGGGGGGGTCTGCATGTCGCCCCTGCGTGCAGACCAGGGGAGGGGGGCGCTGCGCCGCTTCTGGGATTGCGCGCGTGGCCCGCCGCTCACGTGTCGCCAGAGGGGGAGGGGGTACAATGGGAGGGAGGGGAGCCCCTTCCCGTTCTCGCAACCCCCTCCCAGTCACCCCCCTCCTTTTCTGCGCCACCCCGTTCTGTGAAGGTGGCGAACGGGGAAAGGGGGGTGCGCAGGAAATCCAGGGGGAGGGGTGCGCAAGAGGCGCGGGCCGCGTGGCAGTGGGGGAGGGGGGTTCTCGAGGGGGGGCGTGAATGGCGCCCGGGGAAACGTGTGCCCCCCGCTGCACGCGGCCAACAAGGCACGCGGAAGGGAGGGCACGCAGGCGGGGGGGGAGGGGGCGCACGGGAGGAGGCTGGGGGAGGGGGCACAAGAGGAGGTCAGGGGAGGGGCCGGCAAGGAGGAGGCCGGGAGGGGCGCGCCAACGGGAGGGGGCGCACAGGTGGGGACGGGCGGCAACAAGGGGGCGTGGCACGTGAACGCTGTTTGCGGCCTCACGTTCGTGCACGCTGCTTGCACGCAAAGGGGAGGGGGGGAGCGCGGATGGCGCGTGGAAACGGAGGGGGTGGGATGTGGAAACGGGAGGGGGCGCGAACAGAGAGCGGGAATATTCCCATGCATCCGACACAATACACTACACTGAGACGCGTTGTTTACGCGTTATTTGCTTTATTTTTATCATGTTTTGTTTTATTTTTATTTACTCTGGGAAATAAATATATGAAAGATTAAAAATAAAAATAATCGGAGTTTATATTTGAGTGGCTGAAAATCGGTCAGAGCGGACCGGACCGTGGGTTCTTTGCGAAAAGTCAAAGACTACAGATGAGGGCAAAACACAAGACACCGGGAGCGTGGCTATGTTGAACATCCCGTGTCCCGTTTCGAGCTCAGCGCTCAGGCTGGCCTTACAACGTGACTCACAGATAACGGCTCTGATAACCCAGTACTGTACAATAAGTGATGAGGATGTGATTGGCTCTTACTATATGACTCGAACGGACACTTACAATAACCATACTATACGTGATTGGTTACCTACCTTTCAAGAGGCGCTTTAAAGCCCTCGCGTATATGTATATAAGGTTAGCCAAGCTGCGCCGTAGTCCGCAGCTTGGTCTTCTTGAATCTATCCTGTCTTCATTCGTCCTATCCTTCCTTATCGGTCTGAGTCTCGCGCTCCTTTCCTTGGAGTCTGCCTTGTCGTTATTATCCTTGAGTCAGTATTGTCCCACGACTAGGGCTTACTGTTATACTCCCACGATCATGTGCCACGAAGGGCCATCATATCACTAAGTTGCTTATCTCCCAAGTCGCTGATCTTTCGCTCAAGTCGAGCCACGTGCCGATAGACACGTAACACCCGGCACGTATTTCTTCATTTCGGGTTACCAAGCAAAGTTATTAGCGACAGGGATCCACGATTTGCAGGGAAATTCATGAGGGAACTATGCAAGATATTAGGAATCGAGCAAAACATATCAATGGCATATCACCCAAGAACTGATGGTCAATCAGAAAGAACGAATCAATGGTTAGAACAGTACCTTTGATTCTGGACCAACGAACAACAGAACAATTGGAGTGACTACCTTCCAATTGCAGAATTCGTCCACAACAATTGGCCTAACGAGACCACAAGGGAATCACCATTTGCAATCTTAATGGGATATAATCCGCGCGCTGATTGGATTGATAGGCCATCACCAATTCCACAGGTACAACTACGGCTACAGCAGATGGGAATGATCAGACATAAAGCCCAAGAACTCATGATCAAGGCACAAAAGTCATGGGTCAAACACAAAGAAACCCCAAAGTTCAAAGAAGGGGATCTGGTTTAGCTTGAAGGGCGTAATCTACGGATCAATCAACCGGCTGCAAAGTTAGCCGCTAAGCGACATGGCCCTTTCAAGGTTGTTCAGGTGATGTCCCCGTACAGTTATCGATTAGAACTTCCCACGCAGTGGAGCATCCACCCAGTGTTTCATATCGATCTTCTCACCCCTTACAAAGAAACACTCATACATGGGCCAAATTACTCACGACCGCCACCGGATCTTGTGGAAGGAGAAGAAGAATATGAAGTCGAGAAGGTTCTAGACGAACAGCATTTCGGCAGAACAAAATGACATCAGTACCTGATCAAGTGGAAGGGATACCCAGACTCGGATAATCAGTGGGTCAACCGGGAAGACATATTTGCTGAAGAAGCAATCAGGGAGTTTGAAAATTCTAAGTCCACTCCTAGGAAAGATAAAAGGAGGAGACACAACGAGCTAAGTTCTTCAGCAAACACCACTGCTACCTCTTCTTCACTCTCACATGCAATGTCTTCCACCTCTGCATCATCCTACTTCGCTCCCGCCATCATCCATGCCGAGCAGAAGCCCCAGTCCCTCGCAGCTCCCATCACCAATGAGGAGTTGGTCGCCGTTGTTACGATTTCTTGCCTTGCGACGCACTGCTAAGGGGACTTCTACTCATTTTCCCTGAAGATGACGCCATGCGTCCCTCTATCCATGGATTCCTATCTTTGCAACTCTTTCCCCTGTGTCATGCGACCTGTCTCAATTCCCGCACGCCATGTACGTCATGGACAGCTTTATCTTTGTTATCTTTACTATCTTTCCCCTCGACATCACCCTACACCCAGACCCCTCATATGTCTGCCTTCATGGACAGCTTCGCTTCTTTATCTCTGACTTCCTTTCACACCTGACGTCCCTTGTGACCCCTTTTTGACTGATAGGCATTGCGCCTTTACTATACATTGATTGCTGCCTTCTATGATACGTTCTGCAATGACCCATGACTGAATACTATACGCCATGCATTGGCTGCCACTTGGTCCTCTGACCACCGCGTGTCACTGATAGTCGACTCATAACCCTGTCTTATCTCTGACATCATACGATACCTGTCGCGCTCATGTGTTCCTCATAGCGCCATCTGTTTACCTACTATGTTGCCCTGTTGTTGTCTCTTTGGGGCTTGTACTAGTATATAGGTAGTAGTCGGACTGGCTTGTACTGCAGTTCTGACTTCTTGTGTAATACCACATCTGTTACGCCCTAGCAGGGGCGTTGTGCAAGGAGTGGTTCAAGGGTTTTCAAGTGTCTGTGAAGACACACACTAATAGATGAGCAAAGACGTCTATTGTCTGTGATGCTACGACTCTAATAGTGTCTAATAGATGTTATGCACAGTGTGCACAACTGACTTAGTGGCAGGACACCTAGTCCGAAGTGTAAGACACTTCTCTACGCCTAATCTTGGTGGCGAACTAAGTCAATCAGGTGTGGCGTTGTTATAGTACAACTGCAAAGACTTCGAAGGAAAGTTTGACTCGATTAGAGTCGAGAGAGGTGGTTCACAAGATGAGAGAAGGACTGTTCACACCAAAGGTACGAAGGCAAGGTTGCTAGATTGCAAACGAAGCCAAGTCTGGCTTCTTACAGTTGTAAAGTACAAGTATATATAGTGCTCAAGTCAAAGACGAACACACAAGGACAGACATATGTAAATGTTGTTATCTAGGGTTTTCTTATCCGAAGCACAAGACAGAAGGGGATAAACCACATATAGGACAAAGGGGACACACCAATGGAGTAACAAAGATAACAGAACCGAAGCAAAGGTAAGTGGCAACATACATGTGAAAGGACTGAAGCGTCGGATCATAACATCACCCCTCTCTAAGTCCATCTTC
>WTXK01000609.1:0-25519 GCA_025769895.1 Lactarius psammicola
CGTCAAAGCCCTCAAACGTGGAGAACATATCTTGTAGGATCCCGCATATCATCACTATCCTACCGACCACGCCAACCTCATCTACTGGAAGGAACCCAGAAAAATCAGTAGAAGAGTCGCACGCGAATTTCAGGAATTACAAGAGTACAATTTCATTCTCAAACACGTCAGTGGAACAAAGAATGCAAGGGCAGACGCACTATCAAGGCGAAGTGACTACGACGAAGGAGAAGAGGATAATGGCAACGTCACGGTACTCCCTGAAGAATTATTCATCAATTTAGCAGGGACAGAAGACGAATTGATTGAAGAACTCTCAATGTGGAGCGAATTAAATCACCACAATGATCCAAAGCCAGAATGGATCAATGCCCACAACTTGTATCAAGACGACGTTGAAATGTGGTGTCATGAGGAGCTCGAGTTGCCAATGTTGAGGGCAACATTGAATGTAAGAGGGGGGTAATTTCCCTTTTCCACGATCCCCCTCACCGCGGACACCCTGGAATCGCCAATACCTATGCATTACTCAAAGAACGATATTGGTGGCCACGTCAAAAAGAAGATGTAGAAGAATATGTTAAAGGATGCGCAGTGTGTCAAGCAAACAAAATCAATACACACCGACAGAAACCACGATTATTTCCTATCACCACTGATCCCGAAGCGCAACCTTTTGAAGTAGTCACAATGGATTTCATCACCAAACTACCACCATCAAAAGGATTTGACACTATACTCACCATTACCCGACCATGATTGTACAAAAGCCGCCATTTTCGTTCCATGCAACGAAACAATCACCGCCGAAGGAGTAGCGCAATTATATCTTCAACACGTCTACCCACACTATGGATTGCCGAAGAAGATGATCACGGATAGAGACCCTCGATTTATCTCAACCTATATGCGCAACTTGTGTCGAACATTGGATATCAAACAGAATATTTCGTCAGCATACCACCCTCAAACTGACGGACAATCAGAACGTACTAACCAGTGGCTTGAACAATATCTTCGCCATTGGAGCAACGTTCAGCAAGACAACTGGGCTGACCTACTTCCTATCGCCCAGTTTGCACATAATAGCTGGCCCAACGCAACAACTAAACGATCCCCCTTCAAGTTGCTAATGGGCTGGACGCCAAGAGCCACAGGAAACGAAGAGACGACGAATGCACCTGCAGTAGACAAGAGAATAGAAGAAATAAAGGAGGCAAGAAGGAAGGCACAAGAATGTATCAACCACGCGCAAGTACTTATGGCAGAGAGAGGCAAGCGTAACTTCACCCCGTACAAAGAAGGAGATATGGTTTGGTTAGAGGGTGTAAACTTACGCACTCATTACCCCACTTCCAAACTAGCGCCCAAAAGATACGGCCCTTTCCCCATCAAGAAGGTCTTATCTCAAGTGTCATACGAACTAGACCTGCCAAGCCGGTGGAAGATACACCTGGTGATCCACGCTAACCTCCTGACACCCTATAAGGAGACGGCGTTACACGGGCCGAACTTTACCCGACCATTACCGGAGCTTATCGACGGAGAAGAAGAATATGAAGTGGAGCAAGTTCTAGACTCACGCCGACAAGGCCAAGGACGCAAACTCCATTTCCTTATCAAGTGGAAAGGATTTCCCATGAGTGACAGTACGTGGGAACCTCGGGAAAACCTGACCCACTCTCAGTCCGCGATAACGGACTTCTATCGCTTACATCCTAACGCCGAAGGAGCGCCCAAGAGGACATAAAAGCCAAAGACTTCTAGGCAAAAAACGCATCCCCATCATCCCCCACTTTGAACTCGAACTACTATCACCACTATGTCTTTCACCTCTGGCATCGTTCAAGACGAATATGAGTCTGTAGGCGAACGTCGCGCTTACCAGAACATAGTCGTCCCTACGGCACCAGTCCCTATCCAAACCCCTCCTCCTCTTATGATCGGATCTCCTGACATGCGCTGGACTCAGTTGCTAGAGTCTGAGGTCTCGACCCCTACGTTCCAACCCTTCCCCTATGCACCGCAGACCCCTCCTCCCACATCTCCCACTCTCGTAGACTGCGACACTGCCATTGCTACGGCAGTACAAGAAGAGGTCGTTGGACCACAGCCCGCACTCAAAGAAGACAATGGACTCCTAGAGTACATTGACTATAACACTGGGTCGGAGAACGAGGACAACGATGACGACCCTGGATTACCATTTTTCCCAAACCTTCCTTCCTCCCCACGCTACTACCCACTCATGATCCCTAAGTCCGATGACGACCCTACCCGAGTGGTAGCCCCTTACATTTTTTACCACGACAACCATCAACAAGTCGTCGGATGTATGGGCCGAAACCAACCACCCTACGCAGAACCCGTTTATCTTCGCCCAGTCGATCCTCCCATTCGTCTCCCTATCCCTATTTCTAATGCACGTCTAGCCCAATTTGACCACGAACATCCAAGGTCGTACGCCATTGACGAGGTAGTGCAAGAACTCGGCGACCCTTGCATCAAGGCAGGAGTCTCGCGTCTCCGAGATGCGCTGAGGAAACAAGTCGTACTCAACAAGCAACGGGAAGACGTCAAAAAGCAACTCAACCAGTTGCAACGTGCATCGTTCGACACAGATCTGGAGATTAACGGGATTAGGAAGAGGATGGAAAAAGCAGACGTGGTACACACCCTCGCCGACAGATATGCCACCCTATACCTGCTGCGAACCCGCGCGGATGTCCCTCAACTCGCCATTCGAACCCATGGACCCGTCGAATTTCCACAAGAGCACGAAGGCCCAGTACGTAGTCGCTACTCGTGCTGGAAGTGCGGCAAGACGGGTCACAAGAAGGTCAACTGCCCCAAGAATCGTCAAAAGCACTGCTGGTTCTGTGACAGTAATCAGCACGTGGGAGCAGAGTGTATCTTCAGGAGGATGAACGTGGTCGACTTACTCAACAAGAAGGACCCATCGACACGCCCCCGCTACTGTGGCAAGTGTTTCAACAACTACGCCACGCACGAAGAATACAATTGTCCCAAGGCAATTGCGTGCCGTCACTGTGCAGAGCGAGGACCCCATGGTTTCCTCAATACTCATAACTGCCCCAAAGATCGACAACCTACTCCCCCTGATGGCGACAACTGGGATCTTGGCAGCGAATACGGAGGGTCGGACTAGAAGTTGAGGCAACTTCACATCAAAAGGGGGGGTAATGTTACGATTCCGGACACTTTTCTTTTACACACTTACTTTGACTCATCCCCATCCACATACGTACAAGTGCCGGACTTATCTCATACCGATTACTCAGATGACTCATTGCTGACTGATGTTTTGTTCTATGGCCTTCTATGGCGTTCTTTTCCTAGTATCACATGTTACTACACGATGACTCATTCCTAGGATCCGGATCCTAGGATCGCACCATATGTTTGTGACTCTTTGGTGCTGTACTAGTATATAAGTCGTTCTCTACTTAGCTTGTACAGTAGACTCGACTTCTTCTTGAATCACATCATACTTCAGTCTCACAGACTCTAGAGGGATTCCTTTCTGAGGATACCTTTAGTTGAACGTGCGGGCCTTCGTCTTTTGCCTCGCCTCTGTCATTCAGAAGAACCTTCGAGTTACTTCCTCTCACTCTTGTTGAGCCCTGCTCCAAGTAGTATCACCGAACTTAGTCTTTAACTGGACTATCAACTTCTATCGAACTTGACTTAGTCGCACGTCGCACGATCGCCCGTGTGAGCGTAACAGCCAATGTAAAATGGCCTATAGCTGCATCACACCACGGCTCGTGCGCTACCAGGCCACAAAAGAACTGGGGCTTCCCAAGGATGCACTGGAGGTGCCTGAATACAAAGAGATTCTCAAGTGCGCAATAAATGACGCCATGGTATGTGCGTTTCTCTCCCTTGTGCCCGGCAGTGCGCTCACGATGGTACTGTGCTCCCCAAATATTGCCCCAGCACTCCGAACAGTCACCAGAAGCATGTGCGAGCAGATACAAGGCTAGCGAAAGTGGGGGTTCTTCACTGTCGAAGTCTGCCGGGTCAAAGGTGAGTCGAGAATGGTCCAGTTGACTCTTCATGACCCTCATTTTTTTTTCCCAGGAAGTTCACCCGGGCTCTGGCTCTGCAGCTGAACCTACACCTTTCACCTCACAAAGTTCGCCAGCCACCAAGACTGTGCAGGTGGGACCGAAGCGCAAACTCTCGCCTACACCCACAGTCCAGGTTCACAACCCCACTGGCCCATTCCAGACACCACTAATTTACTTGTAGGGCGACTTTGATGCTGAAAATACTGACACGAAACAGAAGGTATGCAAATAACCATACCTTTGCAAAGCTACTTGAAATGTTGATCATGTGTGCGGAAGAGCAACTCCGAGGTATCGTCACTAGTGGACGAACCTATAAAGAAGAAAAGTAGGAGGGAATCTACAGTAGTTTTCTGACACCCTCTCATTTAGCATCCAAGCTCATCACCCTGTTCAGGGCTCTGATGCCAGAAAGCCCAAGTTGAACTCTACATGCGCTCAAGAACACGTGCAGAGAGGGGAAGAATCAATAAGGGAACTGAAGGTCTCCCTCAATAACTTCACAGGGTTCATGCACACCTCTTACTGATACTACTTGAGCAGTCCCTTGTAAGGGCATGCGGTGTACAGAAGAAATGGGGCAAAGAGCTCCATGGTCTCGATTTCGATTCACAAGTTGCACACATCCGCAAGATACTCCACGATGTCAGTATGCGGGGTCAGATGAGTATGGAACAAGCCAAAAGGATCCGTGGTCGATGCGAGCTTGCGCAGGAGCTGGGTACGTGACACATCCCCCTCCCAAGAGGTGTTGCAACGCAGCGAGGTTATGGATATTCTGGCACACCAAACAACTTGTAAGAGACTGGTGCGCCAGTGCATACAATGCTAGCTTAAGTACATCAAGAGACTGCCTGTAAGTACACGTGAAATATCATGTATCAGAGGCGGACACCCGCACTCCGTTGGAAACGAATATCAAAATATTGTAAGCTAAGGATTGTACCTGATCAAAGTAACTAGTGATCGTGTTGCAGGGTTCAACCCTTGTCTCACCTCTACTCTGTAGGACGATGCCCGACGCTGAGATGACTCACGCGTGACCATGTATTTCCAACATCTCCCCCTGATCGGGCAATCCACGACTACTCGGGAAAGACAACATACAACACCAAAAGTGGCGAACCTCCGCATGAAGCCGAGCTCATCAAAAACTCCGTGGAACCAAAACGTCCACGCACGGGAGACTGGCTTGAGGCCATGCAACACCTCTTAAGGCAATGACTTAAACCCGGGTTTCCTGTCCAGCAACCATGAAATCTTGTAAGTGCTCCATCCACGTCCTGTCCTTTTCCCATTGAGAGTCACAGACCGCACAATAGACTTGTGCCGGTCCTCCAGTGTGATCAGCACCAGAAGCGATCGCAGCGACTCAATGCGCCTGATGAACGAGAAGATTTCATCAACATTGTTTACCGGGATATGCGTGTATCCCATAGCCACTCCTTGTGCACGGTGCGTCCATACAACTAACTCTAACTTTTATTCTCTCACTCTTCCTTAGCTCTTCACCTCTGCAGGTGATCTGCCCACACAACCTCATTGAGTTGTAGGAGAGCAGTGAACACTCCAGGCCACGAGCTCCAGTTGTGACCGGAGAGAACTTCGAGCTGGGTGCCTGAGGGCATATAGAGGATACTGTTTGCCGCTGCTTTGATGCGTGTGGCCGAGATGGGGTTGGAGCTTGAGGATGAGCCACATCCGCTGGGACCACCGGAGCCAGAGCTACCAGAACCAGAGGGAGGTGCAGGGGGCGCAGAGGGTGTACCAGAAGACATAATATATTAGGGATGATTTCTGTCACTGAGGAGCGTTCAGCGACGAGTGCATGTGAAGACAAGGTCACATGATTCCCCCCGGCCCACGGGGCAGGACGTGTTAGCGTTCTGGCCATTACAGGCGCTTGCCTTGGGATGAGCGCTGTGCAGTCTTGGCTATTAGGTCTGGGATGCCTGCTGGAGGGCAGGGTTACTTTTTCATCCCTCCACCCCCCAAGGTAAACCGTTGCCCTCCACAAATTACCCCCTCCTACCTGCCATGTTACGTGGATTTTTTTCCGGCTTGTGCAGCAAGTGAAATCTCCACATGATTTACAACTGCTGTGCTCACTATCCTCTAACCTTCTCATATGCGCCCCACGCACATTCGCTTGTCACTCCATTCATTTCGTTCGCTGTTTGGAAGACTATAGGCATCCCTCCTTACCTACACAGCTCTGAATTGTACTGATTTCAAGCTCTATATTCCACCTCTGAACGTACGTCCATCTAAATCGAAAGTTGATTGAAAGCTTTGCCGCTTAAAGACATTCAGGTCTAAGTCTAGGCGGCACAGACTGCTAGGCGCTCATTGCCGTCCACGTGGTGATAACCCACCTGACCCCCGAGGTATTCCCATGCTCTCCAATCTCCTATTGTTGTCCTAGTCCTATCGTCACCACTGTGGTCTGCTTGCCGCTATCCCAATGAACGACGATTCTATGAATGTTCGGCTCCTTTGTGTTGTAGTGGACAACAGTCTTAAAGTTTGTGACTCTTCTTTCACCATTAAGGTACCTTCTGGGGGGCTTTGTGGTAGGATTATAAGCAGTGTAGTGGAGGTCACCCCTTCATTACAGGGTGTAGACCACAAAAGGTTCAGGCTCTACAAGCCCCCTTCAAGCCACCCCATTCATGTTTCTGACTCGCTTGATGGACTTCAATTAACTGAAGAGCACCTCGTGGATCCTCTGCTGCCACCTTACACAGTTAAGAAGAAGTTTCAGGAGAAGTTTCAAGAAAATGGCGATGACCGTCGCCTCAGCGTTGATGTCATCATTTGTATTGATTCTGGAGGGCAAGGTGCGCTTTTCCACCCTCTGATTATAATACCAGGACTTGATGTACACCTTCCACCTGGCACAGCAGCTGCCCTGCACCCGTTGTCTGCGGCATCAAGAAGTAGCTTCCTCACATGCGCCACACTTCAATTGAGCGCATGAACAGAACTTCAGCACCTCCCTGATGACCTGCTTGGCATAAATGGCCTCACCGAATCACCAGTTGAGGAGGTGCCAGATTTTGTAAAGCAACTTGAGGAAGAATTGTGCCTCCAACGCTCTCCTGGTTGCCATGTAAGTCTTATGGTGTTGTCCTGCTCAGCTCTACTGACCATGGGTCATTCCAGGGGGCCACGCTCCCTCTGATAGGTTCCTTAAAAGCTCTTCTTGGAGAATGTTTTGGCAAATATTTTGCAGACCCGAGCAACGAGCCTGGGATGCACCCTGTCTCTGACCTTGAACTTCTTCACTATGTCGACATCCTCTTCGACCATCAACTCTCGAGCCAACACGCGTATAGAGACAAAGCGTGGCCGCACGTATACAGTCTCCTAAGGAGGTTTGCAGCGCTGTCCCCCCTTCAATGTGACGCGAAGTTCCTGCTGTGAGCCATCATTCTACAAGCAACCTACAACTCTGATTCTCTTTATAGCGATGCCCCGTGGCCCTTCAGCCTGCTTGTAGAGGACGTTCAAGACGATGCGCTTTACCAGCATACCTGTTACGTTGCCACAACAACGTTGCCTGACTTAGGCGCGAAGGGAGGCGATGACTAATGCTAAGCTTGGTCCAATACACGAAGCGTCAAGGCTTAAGTGAGGACGTGGGCACGTGACTCTTCCTAGTACACGGCGTCGATGGCGTCTTCGCTCTCGATGTCTTCAACGTGGAGTACGACTCCGAAGACAAAGGCTAGGACGAGTAATAGAGATGAAAGATAGATGAGAGGGAAGGAAGTTGGCACTCCTAGGTCGCGAACAATGGTGGTGGTATTGAGAAGACCAGGATAGGGATCCATGGTCTAAACAATAAGCCTTATATACAGTTGTCGAGGGCTTTCAAGCTCCTCCCGAATCGTAAAGTAGCCAATAGCGTAACTAGCTCGAACCCTAGTACAGCTATCCTAGGAATGCGTCATCATCTATCTTACATGTGATAATCGTGCTCTTCTGCTGACTGATGTGATAAGTCCATGACTAATTACCGCTGACCATTGTAGTCATAACCAATGTGTCAGTGTCTTGGTCGGTCCGTGACATCACCCCCTTTTCAGGTGGGACGTCCACGTTCCACGTGATCCCATACTTCCTCTGGATCCATCATTGAGCCCCTTTGCTCCTCGATCCGCCCAAGTCCGTCAGCCATTTCCAATCGGCGAATACAGCCCAACTTAGCTGTGTTAACTTGCCCGAATGCTCTCTCCAGCTCTACAATCCGTGCCTCGACCCTCTTTTGTTCATCTACCAACGTCCGGTAGCGATGGACCTCCGCTTTCAAGGTGTCGTCATGGAGGTCCTTGATGCATCGGTCTACGATCCACTTGTCTTCGTGTTGAGACTCAAGATGAGTCAACTGATAGTGGGAGTAGACGGGGCGTTGGTGCATGGAGTAGGTGGGGGCTGCATAGAGTGGCTGTGGATAGACAAGGTTGGATTCGTCTATAACCCCAAGGACGATGGGGTTCGGACACATGATCGTCTGCACATATTTGGCTTGGCGCGTGACGCCATTGACTGTAATGGGGAATGCGATCCAGTGAGCCCCTTTATTCTCCCAGAACCCCGGTGGTGGGTCCTTCTTGGTACGGAGATCCCCCATTGCCGAGTGCATGACTACTCGGCCCACATGGACATCCTCTCGGTAGATGTTACTACCGGTGGTAGTCACTGCGTGGGGTGTGTCATCGTTTATGCTTCCGTAAGAGATCTGGGGGTGCTCAGCTGGGTAGTACTGGTCCTCCTCTTCGTAAATATCTCCGCTAGTCGGGCTGCCTTCTGCTGCTGTCGTCGCTCTACTGCGCGTGCAAACTGTTCGACTCGCCAGGTACTGGCCATCCTTTTCCACTCCCCATCCGCAGTCTTGCGCCACTTCTTGAGGCACTTGCAAGAGTCGGCCGGCCCCACTGTTTTCGTCCGCTTCTTCCATGGTTTGGTCAGTGGGGTGATCATTATGTCCACCTCTTGTACCTCGTACATCCCCTCCGTCTGGCACAGTGAGCACCAGTTGCTGAAGTGAAGGAGAGGGCATTGGGCTCTGCGCTGGATTGGGGAATCGACGTAATACTTCTGCGACCTCTTGATGGGTGATTGGAGCTCCCCCGTCGTTCTCAGCGTCGATGGCGGCGCGCTGTACGCCCTGCGCGGCCTCGAGGGACAGAAGTCCTTCGTCCAGTTCGGCTCCAAAGACACGCGTCGGGGTTCCGCAGTAGTAGGAGGACATTGCATATGGTGATGGGGGCGATGTGTTGGTAGAGATAATAGGGAAAGCAGGATGAGAGGACTTAGCGGTGTGAGCTTGGCTTATATGTGTTTCTGCGGCTGGGTTTAAAACTTTGAACTCCCTTATCGCTTTGTCGGCGAATACGTCATCCTTATCTACCCATTGATTGTCGGAGTCTGGGTATCCCTTCCATTTGACAAGATATTGCAATTTTCGTCTTCTGCCGAATCGCCGGGAATCTAGAATCTTCTCGACCTCATACTCTTCTTCGTTATCTATCAGTTCTGGAGGGGGGCGTTGATAATTTGGGCCATGTGTTTCAGTTTCACGATAGGGTGTGAGAAGATCGATGTGGAACACTGGGTGGATGCTCCACTGCGTGGGAAGTTCCAATCGATAATTGACTGCGGACATCACCTGAACAACCTTAAAAGGTCCATGTTGTTTGGGCGCAAGCTTGGCAGTTGGTTGATTAGTACGCAGGTGGCGTCCTTCCAGCCACACGAGGTCTCCTATTTTGTACTTGGGTGTATCTTTGTGTTTGATCCACAATCTTTGCGCCCGTTCCATCAGTGCCTTGGCGTCTTCTTGAGCTTCTTTGAATTGGTCCACTCGGAGTGATACTTGTGGGATGGGTGATGGTCTATCAATCCAATCAGCACGCGGATTGTATCCCATAAGGAGATCAAAAGGGGACTTCCTTGTTATCTCGTGGGGCCATTGATTGTGCGTGAATTCCGCCATTGGAAGATAGGAACACCAGTTATCTTGACGCTCGTTAGTCCAGAACCTTAGATATTGTTCCAGCCACTGATTGGTGCGTTCTGATTGTCCATCGGTCCGTGGGTGATACGCCGTTGATATGTTCTGACTGATGCCAAGGATTTTGCACAGTTCCCTCGTAAACTTTGATGCAAAGCGGGGGTCTCGGTCGCTGATAATCTTCGTTGGTAGTCCAAACCTAGTGAACACGTGTTTCGCATATAGGGCTGCCGTTTCTTCTGCCGTTATCTCTTCGTTACATGGGATGAAAACTGCCACTTTAGTACAATCGTGGTCGGTTACCGTGAGGATAGAGTCGTATCCCTGCGATGAGGGTAGCTTAGTGATGAAGTCTAGTGCAATGGTGGTAAATGGCATAGCTTCGGGCATTGGGAAGATAGGTGATAGTGGTGCTTTTGTTGGTCGATTGTTTATCTTGTGGCGCTGACACTCGGCGCATCCTCTTACGTATTCCATTGCATCTTTGCGTATATTAGGCCACCAGTAGCTTCGTGCGATGAGTTGTGCTGTTCTGGTAATCCCTGGGTGTCCATACACTGGTGAGTCGTGGTGTGCTTTGATGATTGTTCGTCGGTCATGAAGCCCCCCAGTGACTACGCGTCTGCCATCCTTGTACCAAGTTCCTTCTACCCTTTTTAGATGATGAGCATCAACCCATGGTTTCAATACCTCTTCGCTTTGTTGGTATATTGGGTCCGTTCTTTCCATTTCTTCTGGTGTAACGACTTGAACTAATGCTGGTGCGGCTTCGGTGGTACTTGCTCGGATGAACAGGCGGTCCGGGAGTACTGTGACATCTTTGTTGTCATGTTCGCCTTGATCGTAGTCTGGTCGTCGTGATAACGCATCGGCTCGGCCATTCGCGGTTCCTTTGATGTGATGAATCTCGATGTCATACTCCATGAGTTCCTGTACTTCCCTGGCTACTCTTCGACTGATCTTTTGCGGTGATCTCCAGTATTGCAAGTTCATGTGATCGGAGAAGACCTTGACTTTGTGAGGTGAGCCCGCCAGTAATGGTCTCCAATGTCATAGTGCTCTAACGATTGCCAGTAGTTCCAGGTCGTAGATATCGTAGTTGCGTTCTGCTGCATTCAATGTTGCTGAGAAGTAGCCGATGGGGTGTCGCTTGTTATCCTTTTTGCGCTGTAGTAATACTCCTCCGATTGCGTAGCCAGACGCGTCGACTTCTAGTTCGAATTGGTCTTTGAGAACTGGGTGTGCCAACACTGGTTCGCTTGTGACAAGTGTAACGCCACCACAGGGGCGTTAAGTACGACGTGTACTTCGAAGTCAATCTGTCAGGGGTTCTGGTAGAGCGAGTCGGTTAGGACTCAGTCCGGTGATGAATAAGAGTCGATCTAGCTTCGAGAGCTTATCGACCTTAGTCAGAGTAAACTGGGCTCAGGCACGAAGGCGAGCAAGAGGACTTAAGCGCGAAGGCAAGTCGTTCAGCGAGTTCGCGAGTACTGATGTGGTTTTACACAAGAAGTCAGAACTGCAGTACATGCCAGTCCGACTACGACCTATATACTAGTACAAGCCCCAAAGAGACAACAACAGGGCAACATAGTAGGTAAACAGATGGCGCCATGAGGAACACATGGGCGCGACAGGTATCGTATGGCGTCAGAGATAAGACAAGGGTCTGGGTCAGCTATCAGTGACACGCGGTAGTCAGAGGACCAAGTGGCAGCCAATGCATGGCGTATAGTAGTCAGTCATGGGTCATCCCAGAACGTATCATAGAAGCAGCAATCAATGTATAGTAAAGGCGCAATGCCTATCAGTCAAGAAGGGGATCACAAGGGACGTCAGGCGTGGAAGGAAGTCAAAGATAAAGAGGCGAGGCTGTCCATGAAGGCAGATATGTGAGGGGTCTGGGTGTAGGGTGACGTCGAGGGGAACAATGACAAAGAAAACAAAGATAGAACTGTTCATGACGTACAAGGTGTGCGGGAATAGAGACAAGTCACGTGAAGCAGGGGAAAGAGTTGCAAAGACAGGAATCCATGGTTAGAGGGACGTGTGGCGTCAACTTCAGGGAAAGTGGTAAGAAGTCCCCTTAGCAGTACGTCGCAAGGCAAGAAATCGTAACAACAAGGTTCTTGAGCGTGTTGAATGCCTTATCTTCTGCTTCTGTCCATTGCCATTCTACGTCTTTTCTTGTGAGTTTGTGGAGGGCTCGTGCATGTGACGAAAATCCTTTGATGAAAGCGCGGTAAAAATTGCAAAATCCGAGGAATGAGCGTACTTGTTTGACCGTGGTGGGTGTTGGCCAGTCGCGGATGCCTGAAATTTTGGCAGGGTCCATGTGCGTTACCCCCTTTTCAAGGATTACCCCCAGGTAATCCATCCGCGGCTGGTGGAAAAGGCACTTCTCCAATTTGAAGTAAAGATCATGTTCCTTTGCTACCGTAAGCACGTCTTTGACAGCTGCGATATGTCCTTGTAACGTTGTCCTTGTAGCAATGCCAATGTCATCCATATACACCCTTATTGCCGTGCCCAACTGGTCGTGCTTGGCGATGACATCCCTATAGATGTGATTCATCATCGCCTGGAACGTTGCCGGGGAGTTGGTTAAGCCGAAAAACATCACCGTAGGTTCGAAAAGTCCATAACGCGTCTTAAACGCTGCTTTTCCTTCATCTCCTTCCTTAATGCGGACATTGTTATACCCCCATCTAATGTCGAGTTTGGTATAGATGGACGCATTGCTGAGGTCGAAAATCAAGTCATCTATAAGGGGAAGGGGATACTGGTTGCGTATGGTCATGTCGTTTATCCGTCGGTAGTCCTGTACTGGTCGGAGTTTGCCGTCTTTCTTCTTGATGAAAAAGAAAGGTGATGCGTAAGGGGATTTTGACGGTCGGATGTATCCCTTCTTTTGTTGTTCGTCCAGGAATTCCTTAAGTGACTTGTCTTCGTCCTGTGTCATGGGGTAAACTTTGCAGTCTACTGCATCCGGTGTCCCTTCTTTGAACTCGATAGCGTGGTCCCATGCGTGACTAGGAGGAAATTGTTGTGATGCTTGTTCGCTGAAGAGGTTGGAAAACTCAGCATATTCAGGTGGCAATTCCGCCGCCTTTGTGTATTGACCCGCCTGTATGGCCATGTCTGTTGCTACTCCTCGTGCTTATATCTCCTCCAATTCTAGATCTTGTACGATTTCTTCCTTTTCTTTGGTCAAGGTCATTGTAATGGTTGTTCGGTCTGGCATGACCTTAAGTGTCTGGAGCCTGGTAGGTGCTACCTTGTTTTTAATGGTAGCATTGCGCCAATCAATCGAGGGTTGATAGGTTGCTAGCCAAGGGTAACCGAATATGAGGTCTTCTCGTCCGATGTCTGTAAGTAGGAACCTCATGATTTGTTCCTTCCCATCGTGTAGTACTTTGAGATCAGTGTAGTGCGTGATGAGTCCTGCTTTATTTTCGGTATCATCGACATTCCATATTTTGCGGGACTTATCTAATCGTTGGATGCCAATGCCCATGCGTCGTGCAAACGCAGGTTTTATAAAATTATCAGTGGCCCCGGAGTCCACTAGTGCTTTCTTTTCGGCCTTTGCGTAACTTGTGCAGATTGAAACTGGAATTTGTAGAGAACGGAAACGAGTCATTATCACAGAGTTACAACATACTGCCCTCACCCAGGCCGATGGGTTCAGGCGTTCGGAAAACCCTCTTCCCAGAGCTTCTTAAACACGATATCCTTTACTTCGTCCGTATCTTGAGATACTCCAGTAATAAACTGGTTTGCACGTTCTTGTGCAGTTATAGGCCTATTGCTCGTGGCGGCCACTCTTGGTTCTTCATCTTCGTATGCTTCGACATATCTGCCCCTACTTTGTCGTGGTGCAGTGCACTGGCGACTGATGTGACCTTTCTTTTGACAATTATAACAGGTCACTTCCCTAAAGTCGCGGCGGTTGCCGCGTTGTATGAACCCCTGCCTTGGTGTGAATGGCGGATTGTGGGGTTTGTCTTGTCGTTCATATCGCTCGAGGACTTCTTCCGCATCTGCGAGTCTTCCTCTGGTTCTTCCTGCGGATGTGTCCATCGCATTGGGGTCGTTGGTGCGTCGGAATCCCCCTGGCATGCGTGGAATCCACATGTCGTTGTTAGACCTCCCCGCACTTCTTTGATCCAAACGGGCTTTCATGTGGATGTACTTCTCTTGTCTGTTCAGAACTGCGTTCTTCCATTCTGCATATGTTTGGGGTTCGTCGAACTGGTAACAGGCTTCATATAGTCCTCTTGGCAATCCATTAGTGAAGAAGTCGATTGTGAGAGCCGAGTCCAATCGGTATCCTGCTTGTTGCGCTAGTTTTTCGAATAGTGTGACATAGGCATCTACGTCACCTCCTTGCATCTTAATGCCCCTTTTTAATATAGTACGGGCTTGCTCTCTTTCGAGAGTGTTCGCGAATCTTCTTCTGAAGGCGGTTACTATCTCGTTCCACAGCCATTTGTTAGTGCTGAGGACTCCGTTGTGTCGTACTTGGTCGCCAATCCATCTGGCCATTGCGACAATCCATTCGTTGACGAGGTCACCTTGGATAAAGGTGAAGAACAACATGCTTCGTTGGTAAGGGTTCATCATGATGGGATTGTTGTTGTTGACACCCCAATAGAGTTCCCACTGCGTGAGGAACTGTTCTGTCTTGGTGCGATTGCCAGTAAACGTGATAGGAGGGTTGCCGATAAACTTATCTGATCGTGCAGCTCCTATAGCCACATTGAGCCCTGCGTTGGGGTCTCCTCCTCCGCCTCCTCCAGGTGCTCCTCCTCCTCCTCCGGGTGCTCCTGGGAATCCTCCACCCCTTGGTGGGCGTCCGTCAGGTAAATCTCCTCCATTCCATGGATTTTCTGGGTCTTCGGGTGGCCCTCTTCCTGCGAATCCACCCCTTCCTCCTTCACTGGGAGGGTCGTCTCTGTCCGGTCCTACAGCGCGGTAAAGCGCTATGTCGTCGTCGGTGATTCTCTGTCCGTCTTGCATGATACAATGCCCTGTGTTAGGATCGATTGTTCCTATTGATTCTTGCGCTGGTGCTTCTATGCGCACTTGTACTGGTTCTGTTATTGTGGCCATTTGTGATCTGATTGGGTACTCAGCTAGTGGTGCTGGGACAATATGTTCCTCTGGTGCTGCAGCTGCGTCGCGGATTGCAATTTGTTCCACCAATTCTGTGATTTCGTCGATCGCTGCTTCTTGCTGTTCACTTTCACTTTCTTTGTCTGCTGTTTCTTCGCTGGCTTCTGAAGGTGCAGGTGTCCTTGATGACCCTGATGCGTTAGCTTCGTCCTGTCCGTCTATAGGACCCCAATTTCCTCTTGTTTGTACGTCACGTTCGAGTATATCACAGCAATATTCTAGTCCTGCAGGTCGTAGTACGTCCCAACGATTCTGTGGTGCGTTCCAAGCAATTTCTACCCAACAGAGGTTGTCAAAGTTGAACTCAACTGGGTACCACTGTGATGGCCTTGTGGGGATGTTTACGTAGTAGCCGGTGTCTCCTCGAATTGTTCTCCACCGGGCTGCTCCTAAATAGATTTGCGGTACGTTGCGTTCTCCGCGTCGTTCAATGATATAGGGCCTGAATGTCCGATTAATGCCCCAACGGTCTCTTGTAGTCAACGCCACTTTGAAGGATCCTGGTCTTAATGTTACGTTGCCACAACAACGTTGCCTGACTTAGGCGTGAAGGGAGGCGATGACTAATGCTAAGCTTGGTCCAATACACGAAGCGTCAAGGCTTAAGTGAGGACGTGGGCACGTGACTCTTCCTAGTACACGGCGTCGATGGTGTCTTCGCTCTCGATGTCTTCAACGTGGAGTACGACTCCGAAGACAAAGGCTAGGACGAGTAATAGAGATGAAAGATAGATGAGAGGGAAGGAAGTTGGCACTCCTAGGTCGCGAACAATGGTGGTGGTATTGAGAAGACCAGGATAGGGATCCATGGTCTGAACAATAAGCCTTATATACAGTTGTCGAGGGCTTTCAAGCTCCTCCCGAATCGTAAAGTAGCCAATAGCGTAACTAGCTCGAACCCTAGTACAGCTATCCTAGGAATGCGTCATCATCTATCTTACATGTGATAATCGTGCTCTTCTGCTGACTGATGTGATAAGTCCATGACTAATTACCGCTGACCATTGTAGTCATAACCAATGTGTCAGTGTCTTGGTCGGTCCGTGACAATACCCCTCGAAGCAACTTCTCCATGGTTGTTAAGGACTTTCCGCACCCGCTGCTCGGGGTATATTCCGACAACCCCCACAGGGGGTGTGTGCATCTCATGCTCCTGCAAGCTTCCTGCCTTGTTCATCTGGGCAACGCGCTACTCACTGACAGGTCCTCCACGTTCTTCATAAAGGTTGTCTTCGTCAACCGCAACTATCACGCTGTGGAATACACACTATACCAGAAGGGGTCAAAGTCCTTCGCTGATAAGGTAGGAGATCTGCCCATTGTCGCATGCAAGGAGTGGCTGATACTCGCTCTAGGTTGAATATTTGCAGAGGCCCTACGACCTTTCTAACAGGCGTGACGTGTTCACACTCGTTTTCCGCCTCTACAACTTCTTCCATTCGATGAGTTCTCTGCACGAAAAACTTTCCCCATGGCTGACTGCTGCGCTACCGTCTATCCTTGGCAAGGTGGCAAACCTCCCATACCTCACAGGAGGACATAGTTGCGGCAGAAGCGGCTGTTCAATACTTATTAACTTAGATGGCCGAGGTTCACCGGAGGCAGCGGCCACCTTATTAAACCCAAGAGTGCAGGCAGCCGTCCAAAGAGGGGGGTACACGCTACTCCCAGGAGGCAGCACGCGACTGAAACCAACAGTAGGAAAAGCCATTTCACATGATGCTTCCACAGGTGTGGTTGCTCTCAAACTCCTCGATGGTGCGACGGAAGAGCTCCAAATCCTGCAGCACTTACTTGTGTTTCAATCAGAGGCCAACCATACCATCAAGCTGCTGGATGTCATTAAACTTGATACAGAACTCAGCAGCTGCTGCCACGTAATTGTGATGCCGTGGCAAATGACGTTAACTCAATGCTTGGAGGAGAAACACTTTTCCATCAGGAGGGAGTTGCTTCGCATTCAGTTCCTAGAAGGGGTTGCGTTTCTACATGAGCATGGAATTGCTCACCTCGACCTGAAGCCTGGGAATGTCCTCGTCCATGGCAAGTCCAGCTCACTGTCCCCACGCCTGTCGATCATCGACTTCGGTCTTTCGGTCTTTGCGGAGAGTGAAGAAACCCTGGTTGAGGGCTACTGTGGGACTCCGTCTTGGGCTGCACCGGAAGTCGAAGAGAACACGAGGAAATATAGCGCAATCCTCGCCGACCAGTTTTCTTGTGGAAAAGTGCTCAAGTACTTCGCAAACACCCTCCCAATTGGCAGCGCTGCAGCTTCTGAGCCCATATGCGTCAGGCTACTTAGCTTGGTTCCAGGAGAGAGACCTTCGTTGAGTGCTGTGCTCCAGGTTCTTCGTGGCACTCCAGATCCTTGGGGGGTGAGAGCAGAAAAGCGTAGGAGTGAAGCGGATGGTGCGACCGCGGCGCGGAAGCGGCATCATGTAGAATGGTAGGTCTTGGAGTGCAATTTTTTGTTCATCGTGCATTATGTGCTCAGTCACAGATTCATGTGCGAATGCAACACCCCACTGGCACCAGCGCCCCGTGGCGTAACATGCAGTGCATAGCGACTCCATACCAAGCCAGCGAGGTCTGTATTGCTATTTCACGAATTTCTTTGGGTTCAGAGATTTGTATTGTTGCTCCACCTAGGATGTACATTATTCATGCATCATGTGTTGTTACATAACCTATCAATAGTTTTTTTGGGGACACACAACCGATGCACATGACTGTTCCTAGGTGATTTACCAAATACCAAATACTGTCCCTGACCATCTGTTTGGACACCCCCCATCGTCGAACACTTCAATTTCCTTGCTCACTCTTTGTCCAATCACTATAAAATTTGGTTTACACTATCCAGTAGTATTTGTTAACACACTCCAAGTGTTTTCAAAACAAAAATCTTATTGTGTCGCAAGGGATGAGAATTGGCCATTTGTCACGCTCGCTGACTGATGCCTTGGTCAGGGTTTGATTGATTTTCTGGAGTTCCGATCTATTACTCTGGAGTGAGACAGCGTTGTAGATTTACACCCCCCAAAGGAACCACGTTGCTGGGAATTTGATTACCATGACAGACTCCCACTTGGAACACAAAATTGTCATGAACCTATAAACTTGGGTCATGACTCCAGCGTCTAAGACCGGTCCGCGCCGGCCCAGTCTTATGTAATCATCACCTTCCTAAAGGGGAAATCCGAGATCGGAGTTTGAATTTCGTACTCCGACGATCACGTGACGTATCACGTGATCTGCTTATGTTTTATCCATCATGTGCGGGACCACGTGATTATCCTTTGTGTATCTCTCACGTGCGAGGGCACGTGTCCTGCCAAGTCGTACCATTCCTTGGATTTATCTGATTGGACTGCGGAGCACAGTCGTCACTATGGCACAATCGACTGCGGCGCAGTCGTACCACTTTCATGGATTATTCTGATTGGTTGATGAGAATCGTACCACCCTCCATGTTATTTCTGATTGGTTCCTATTATTAGATGTTACTTGAATGTTCCATTCCGCAGTATTCCGCAGCACTCGTCAGGTGGCCCTAAGCCTGCCCTTAACTTACGCACAGACCATCCCTGTTAGTATATAAGCTAGCGCAATACAACGGACAGTCCCTCAGACTGTCCACTTGTGACATCTTCTCCTGACCACCTCCTCTGCCTCGGGAAGCCCCACTCCTCGTGCGCCTTCCATCCCTTGCTGTTGCAAGTTCTGTTTGAGCTGGCCAGTCAACCACCTGCCCCCTTTCCCTCGCTCTCCGTGCCCTTTTCGCCCCCGGTCTTCTGACCTCTGTTGTGCCTCCCTGTCGAGTGACAGTGAGTCATCACACTTGGACAGTCTAACCAATAGACTCTGACCCAGGGCGTTCCTAGTGTCCTACGACGACTCCGATTTTGAACGTTGGGACGGAGATTCGGCTTCATATTACCAAGAGTCATATGAAGGCCATAGGAGTCCGCTTTCTAACCTTCTCCCCACCGCTCGTTTCCGGTCCCCCTTGACCCCCCTTGACTTTTCCCCTTCCCCATTCGTCCCAGAGGAGCCTCCAGTGATTCCCCCTGTTGTCCCTGCTCGGGAAGAGTCCCCCGAGCTCCAGTACCCCCCCTCGCGCCCTGTCACTCCCCTTGAGGAAGGAGAGTTGGTTCTTCTCGACACTTTTGGGCAAGAGTTGCCCCCGCCTTCTCTGACTATGCGCCCTTTGAGTGCGCCCCCCTCTGTATTGCCCCCACTATCCACCAACCTCCCTAGTCCCTTGTGGGTCCCATCCCCAGTCCCTGTCGTCTCCCACATTGCCACCCCTGACTCCCCGATCAACTACAAGCGCGTTGCCAAGTTAGATCCCATCTCCCCTGTACTGTCCTCCAATCAGGAGAACCACCGCCCCCCCTTGATATTCCCACATTTCCAGCCCCCTCCTTGTGCCACTCTCATTGGGGACCACCCCCATCAGTTCATCGCCATCACCACCCCTCAAGGAGAAGCTTGGAGGCCTCTCCCTTTTCACCTCAAGGAGACCTTGAGGAAGATTCCCCTTGCCGACACCCTCCTGCACGAAGCCCGTGTATTTCCCTCTGTTACCCCCTTCCGGATTCCTCCCCCTCATCTGTATTACATTCTCCCCCGCACTATCGACCCTGCCACCCATCCTGAGTTCCCACGTCTCTACGTGTGTTCCAAGGCTGTGCTAGACGCCCCCGGAACAGGCCTTCCCCACGGGTCGATAAGGTATAACTTCAGGGAAGGAATAAGGGACACGTTCACCCCTCTCGGTAACCCTATTAGAGCAGGGTATACCGATACTTTGGTAACATTGGAGGTTCAGGACTTTTTTGACAGACGAGTGTTGTCATGGACGCGTATTATTTTCCCTATTTTTCTGTATTTTTACGGATTTATTTGGGCAAGATATAAGCGGCCAAAGTACTTAAGTTCCTTATCATTAGATATGATAAGATGGTTAGTCACATGATGCCAACATGTGCAACTTTGGGTCACGTGATCGTGGGATACATCATGTGATGTTATTTGACTGTGTGACAGTCTTGCCGTCTTTAGACTTCTATTGTTATAGATAACAATAGCGCATGTGCTTGTTATGATTGGCTAGAACTCTGTAGAATACAATGGAACGTTTACTATAGTAGTATTACGTGTTGTATTAGGATTTACTCAGCAGATAAGGAGGCCGCGTCATCATTTAGTCATAGACACTTAGTGTGCATCAGTCAGCACAATAGATAAGGGCTAATAATAGAATCGACGCGTCAGTGCTGTAGTCATGTAGCATTACTCAGTAGTTAGTAATCGACTAAGCGCAGTAGTATATAAGACTTGCTGTAGCCTCCTGAGTAGAACCAACTTGTCCTCTTGGTTTCTACTCAGTCTGTCGCCGCGTGAACCTTAGCCTTTGACCTTGTATAAAGGTCTTAAGTTGTGCTCATCCTCCACGTCGTCTACAGATTCTGGGCGTGATTTATCTCCGCCCAAGGCTTGCGTATCCAACCTCGGCAGTTCGCTTCTTCAAATCTTTTGTCTTTTATCTCAAGTTGTAGCCGATTGGACTCCGCTACATTAGGACAAGTTTATCCTTCGTCCTTTCGCATTCACTTTGCTTACCGGCGAAGTTCCCTTGTTCCTTTAGGTGGTTGACGACCATCAGTCCTTTGTTCACACACCACTAGTTGTGTCTGTGGCTGCACCCAAGCAGATTCCCTTTAACTCATAGTTCGAAGTGGTACTTCTCTAGTGTCCGTAAAATCGGCATAGAAAGTGCTTGCCTTAAGGATTGTATCTGGTCATCAGTGCAATCTTGGGTACCAGTGTTAGGAACTCCTCACCACGGGAGCTAAGCCTACATTGGACTGAGGGGGGCCGCTCATTGAGCGCGACAGCTGTAGGGGTCCGAAGCAGAGCAATCTAGTGAGCGCGAAAGCGTGAGAGGCAGCCAATAGGTCGAGGAGACTGCGGCAGACAGCCTTGTGTTCTTGAACATTACATATCATCTTTCCTGGTGGTTTCTTTATCGCCGTCGCCTCGCGCAGTGTGAAATATCACTGTGTATTGGTCGTACTTGATAGAACCATCCATTCACCTTCAACTTAGCGTTTCGCGGTCGTCGTATCACGTCGTCTTTATACCACCCCAGTTTTCAAACTGGTTCGTTTCTTATCCAACCTTGTTGAGAGAGCCCGTCGGGTCTTTAGGAGGAGACCATCACCAAATTCGTCTCTTATTGTGTTAGGAGCTGCCCCGCAACCACAGCGCACTCCTTCCCCTATTATCTTTACACCTCCATCCCCGACTCCTTCCTCTACAACCACTCTTGGTCATTTGTACACTCCCAGTACAGCGACCCTCGTTGACGAACCATACCCCGCCGATCGTTTCCAAGTACAATACTTGGCACGTAACTGGATTGAAGAACTCGTCCAGTCCTTATATTATATTCCTGAAACCGAAGCAAATCTCCGTCGCCATTACGGTGAAGACTTAGTTGGAAATTCCGGTTTCACAGTCGACGATCTTGTGGAATTCGCACGCGAACAAGTCCCCCGCCTATCACCTCCCCCATCTGTACACTCAGTAGACCGTGGCTCCCAAAGGGAAGAAGAGAGCACAGCAAGCTCAAGCACATCTTCCTTCCACTCGTTACCCGAAGTCCAAGTACAAGAGTAGAGTCCGTCTTACAGATCAAGAGTTATCCTTTGTCTCTCGTATACAGGACTGGGACGACCTCTCTGCAGACGAGCAAGCTCGCCTACTTGACGAACAACGTATAGCCACATCCCCTACTCAATTCCAACTAGATAACGCAGCAGCAGACGCAATGTCGGCACCTGCACCCTCTGGTTCTGGATCCGCACCTACTGCCCCCACTCCTCTCACTCTTGATAATGTGCTTGCACTTATCAATCAACTCGGTCATGCCATGGGCGTTCTAACTCAGCAGGTCACCGACCTGACGCAGCAAGTTGCTGCGACAGCTGCGGCCCCGCCCCCTCCTAGAGGAGGAAAGAAGGACATCGTGAAACACCCAGACTCATGGGACGGCAAAGGAACTAGTGCTGAAGCCAGGCACTTCCTAGCCACTTTCAATAACTGGGCGTTTGCACAAGAAGACAACATGAACCGGCAAGTCGCCGGAACATGGCAGAGGCTTGATGAGAAATGGATAATGGCTGTACTCAACCTGATGGAGGGAGATGCTCGTACATGGGCACTTCCTTACCTGGAAGAGTACAAGGCGGGAGTGTTCCCCTTCGGTGGGGATTACACCGAATTCGAAGTGCAATTCCAGTGTAGATTTATTCCACTAGATGTACAGGAAACAGCGCGGGAGGCGCTGAAACATATAAAACAAGGCAAAATGTCGGTCGCTGAGTATCAGGCTCAGTTTGACCAACACTCAAAGCAGACTGGGTGGTCAGACCCCGACCACCACACCCGATTCTACAACGGCCTAAACAGCCGTATCAAAGACGCACTAGCTCTCACGAGCATGCCCATCTCAACCCTGACGGAGCTCCGAACTGCAGCACGCAGTATCGATCAGAGGTTGCGACAAAGAGACTCCGAAAAGAAGGGGGGTTCGGCAACGCAGCCGATGAAAGCAAGAGACCCGGACGCAATGGATATTGATGCGTCTAGGCAGCAATCATCGGAGGCCAAAACCCGGACCACCTATCAAAAATTTATGCAGGGCAAGTGTTACGGGTGTGGTAAGACAGACCACACAAAGAAGGATGGAAACCACGAACGTGACGTTTGTAATCATTGTGGTAAGACAGGCCACCGATCAAACGTCTGCATGATCAAATATCTGGGGAAACCAGGGAAAGGCAAGGCGAAAGCCGCTGCCACCTCGGAAGAACCATCACCATCCTCGTCGTCCAGTACTGCGGCCAAAGTAGCGGCCACTCCAGCCAAAAAGGATTCCCAGGCAGAATTATTGGCAAAGTTGATGGAGCAATTAGAGAGCCAGAAGGCGGAGATCGCCGCTCTCAAATCGTCTTTTTAGATGTGGGACTTGTTTCTGCTGCGGACAGTCCCAGTGCAGATACGTATGAATGGACTAAGAGTATTAGTGCCTCGGTTTCGGACTTATATGTGTCTTATGACCTGTTGTATGCCTGTAAGTTAGATAGTAGTGTTGTTTCTCCTGTTTCCCTTGTTTCGAAAACCACATCTACATCTGCCTCTGAGATGAACATTGTATCTAGTGTTTCTTCTGCTCCACATGTAGCAGTGCCGCAAGTGATGAATTCTGATGCAGCACTTTCTTCTGTAATTATTCCCGAAACTAAACAAAAACATAGTCATTTTCATGTCTCTTGTTATTTATCTGGTCGTCATCGTACTGTAAAAGTAGCAGCTATGGTAGATTCAGGAGCAACTGCGTTGTTCCTGGACAAAAAGTACACTGACCGTCATAAGATGTGGCAGGTTCCATTGGATTATCCCATTCGCCTTTATAATATCGATGGGACTCCAAATGAAGCTGGTAGTATCACCCATAAAGTATCTCTCGTTCTCAAGATAGGACAAGACGAAGAAAAGTTTGACTTTTTAGTCACTAGTCTTGGTCCAGAGAATGTGATTTTGGGTCTACCCTGGCTTAGACATCGGAACCCCCACATAGATTGGCAAGCAGGTACTATGCGTCTCAATTCCAACAGTGGGGATACTGCCCCTGAGGAACTTGAGGTAGAGGTGACGCGCATTATGGCGAACCGAATGGAACGCCGCCGTCTCCTTGTGGAGAAAGTGTTGGACCATTCTTCAGATGAAGTCTATTGTCTGGCAGGCTTTACTTATTCACAAAAGATTGCTGAACAACAAGCAGCCGCCAAACCAAAGAAGACTTTTGAAGAGATGGTTCCTATACACTATCGTGACTTCGCAAAAGTATTCTCTGAGGAGGAATCCCAGAGGCTCCCTGAGCACCAACCATGGGATCATGCCATTGATCTTGAACCAGATGCAGTCACGCACTGGAAGGTCAAGACATATCCTATGTCACCTAATGAGCAAGTGGAACTCGACAAATTCCTGCAAGAGCACGTTTCTAAAGGATATCTGGTACCATCTAAGTCACCGATGGTGTTACGCCCTAGCAGGGGCGTTGTGCAAGGAGTGGTTCAAGGGTTTCGAGTGTCTGTGAAGACACACACTAATAGATGAGCAAAGACGTCTATTGTCTGTGATGCTACGACTCTAGTAGTGTCTAATAGATGTTATGCACAGTGTGCACAACTGACTTAGTGGCAGGACACCTAGTCCGAAGTGTAAGACACTTCTCTACGCCTAATCTTGGTGGCGAACTAAGTCAATCAGGTGTGGCGTTGTTATAGTACAACTGCAAAGACTTCGAAGGGGGGTTTGACTCGATTAGAGTCGAGAGAGGTGGTTCACAAGATGAGAGAAGGACTGTTCACACCAAAGGTACGAAGGCAAGGTTGCTAGATTGCAAACGAAGCCAAGTCTGGCTTCTTACAGTGTAAAGTACAAGTATATATAGGGCTCAAGTCACAAAGACGAACACACAAGGACAGACATATGTAAATGTTGTTATCTGGGGTTTTCTTATCCGAAGCACAAGACAATATGGGGTAAACCACATGAAGAACAAAGGGGACACACCAATGGAGTAACAAAAGATAACAGAACCGAAACAAAGGTAAGTGACAACATACATGTGAAAGGACTGAAGCGTCCGGATCATAACATCACCCCCTCTCTAAGTCCATCTTTCCTAAGATGCTTCAGGGTCAATGAGATCGTAAATGTCGCTGTTCTGATTGTCAAAGGAGGGAGAGCGAGTGGTGGAGCGACAGCGATGACGCTTGAGGAAATTGAAGGGGCCATATACCTCACACTTCTTGCACTGCTCATACTTGGGGCAGTCGATCTCTCTGTGTGCCCCTTGAGAGAAACACTTGCTGCACCAAGATGAAACTTGAGGGGCAGGCCACAGGCAGTCGTTGGGCCAGTGTTCTTGACTGCCACATCGCCAGCAATACTTCTGGCGTCTTGGACAATTGAAGGATAGGTGGTTATCTGCTTGGCAGCGAAAGCACAGTCTACCTCCTGTGTTCTTCTTCTGTTTCTTGCTCCTCCGTCGTCCTCTTGTGGCCTTGGTTGAGGAGGGAATGGAGCCTTCTGGTTCGTCATGAAGGATAGGCATTGCGCAGCGATGAGGGGGGGGGGATGGGGATAG
>WTXK01000610.1:0-25513 GCA_025769895.1 Lactarius psammicola
GGCCCTTCTCGGGGTACCCTACACCACCACCAATAACCCATTATTGAGCGTGGCAGCGGAAGGGACCGAAAGAAAGACGCACCGTACCTCCCGTCGCCGGTGACGAGCACGACGGCCTGCTGGTCGAGCGCAGCGCCGAGTCCATCCGCGCGGATGTTCGACTCTGCGAGCGCGGTCAATGCAGGTATGTGCTCAATGCCGACGACGGTGCCGCCGTGCAGGTCGACGAGCCGGTAGAGCACGCTCGTGAGGTAGCCCGAGCCGGCTCCTACGTCAAGGACGCGCGCACCGGGTCGCAAGTACGGGAGGAGTAGCTCGGCGGCATGCGCGTGCTATTCAGCCCCGTTTGGGTGCGTGCACGTATCGATCGTGGGCAAAGGGTTCCCGCTGCCGTTGGCAAGAAGACGGAGGGAGAGTGGGGCGGAACGTACCATGTGTGGTGCAGAGATGGTCGCATCGTGGCCGATCGATCTAATATGTGTCAAAAGCAGAACAGACCCAGGGTAGGGGCTGTGTGAAAGTGCTCTCGAGAAAAGACGGCGCAGCAGGCACGCACTGGGGCGAGTCTTCATAGGCGTTCCGTTTATCAAGCACGTAATTTGCACGATCGACTGACTTCATCGCCTGCAGGGGATAAGTAGGGGGATATGATGTCAGGACCGTTGGGTCAGTATAGGCGGGGGGAGACGCGCGTACAGCGGCGACGGTTTCTGAATTGATAAGCCCATGGTGCATCAAGTTTGTAACGAGCTCGACGTTAGTATTTCCAGTACAGCGCCAGGCCATGGTCGCTCTTGTTGAGATGCTGCTGCTCTGCTAATTGGCTATGACGTAACCTAAGTGCCAACACTCTCACAAGCTTGTTCAGGGGATTCGTATTGTCGTCACTACGAGTATCTAATGTGAGACATGTTTATAAGAGCCAGGGCTCGTCCCTACGGTCAGCAGATGAGGGCGAGCAACTACCAAGCACAAAATGACTTTGGTCTCACCCCCATCATTCCACACACGGAAACTGTCATCGTGTCGGGCTGCAAGGGGTGGCTGGTCTCTGGGCCGGGCCCCATACGTATACGTACTTCCATGCAACAGTGGCTTCGAGACAGCCCTGGGCATCCCAGAAGGCGCCTGCTCTCATGTTTCAGCACAGAGGGGTCGCGTCTCCTATGGCACAAAGCCGCGCACAAATGTGCATCGGAGGCCCCCGTGTTCGGGGTCTGGAGTGGCCATATACTGGTATGGAAGATGTCCAACGAGTCGAGATCGTTTCCTCAAAAAAAAAAAACTGCAAGCAATAAGCCCCGAAACTCAAAATTAGAGTGAGAAGGTTGATGCACTGTAACGGAGCAGGACTAGGACTGGTGCGCCGTTTAGGTGCATGGAAGTACTGCTTTGTCTAGGCCCAGACGCACTTATGAGAGGAGTCCAGTTTTTCGGAAGTGAGATCAGAGACGCGGATCTCGCCGATGGGGACGACACCGTTGTTCGTGGATCGCACAAGGCAGACCAGGAAGTATGGTAAAATTCGGAGAAAACGTACAGTACCTACGGACTTTAGGCAAAGACCACTCCTGTTCGTTGGCAAAGCACTGGTTTGAAGTGGCGCTCTCGAGCCTTGGCGCCAAGACCACATCACCAAATGTCTGTTTAGTTACTCGGGAGGGTATGTCCATGGCACCACGGCAACCCCATGATATTGATGCGCGTGTCAGGTGAGATAAGAATCAGTAGTGGGAGTGGGAGTAGCGAGCCCCTATCCGAAATAATGCCACCGTAAATTCCCTGACAGGGTAACAGAACTTGGCCACAAAGGCGGTGCCAAGCCAGTGCAGTGCGGATAAGGGCTGGCTCAGCGCACTCGAACATCCCGCACCCGCAGCTAATTTCTTCACCTCACACCCATGTCATCTTCCTCACCTCCTGATGACACCCCAATATGGCCACTCTTTCAAACTATCCTCGGTGTGGGTCACTTCTGTATAGTCATTTCGTTTCGTCGTCGTTCATGTTTGTCCCTATTAGTCAATAACTCAGGTTATTCTCGTATGCGTATCTGGCTACGTCCTAGCTAGACGCGGAATTCTGGATAAATCAACCCAAAAGGTCTTACCATATTTCTGCCCTCAACCCCACCCACTTATTCTCCTATCGACGACAGCAACTGAATGTTATAAACGTCAACTTCTTCACACCATGTCTCCTCTTCTCAAAGGTTGCTTTCTTTCTTTCTCCAGGTTAGTCATCGTCTGCGTCCATCCAACCGTTTAACATCTTTGTTTTCAGCCAAATTACGAGAACTATGGATCATTCCCATATTTTTCATGCTCGTCAGTGGTGTCTCGTTGGCTGTCGCCTGGTTCCTCGGTAACGTTTTCCGACTGCGGCCATCACAAAGGTATGCCACTTCATTCCCGATACACACACCGTCTAACTTTCTCACATCCTCACAGGAACTTTGCTATGGCCGCTGCCACTTTCATGAACTCAAATTCACTCCCTGTTGCCCTTCTCCAATCCCTTGCTGTCACGGTCCCAGGGCTCAAATGGGGGGAAGACGACACCAAGGACGCCATTATCGGCCGCGCTCTCACATACCTGCTTCTGTGCAGTACAATAGGCCAGTTTGTAAGTTGTTGTGTAACTTCCTTTCGTGTCCTGCGTCCTGAGTCATCACCGGCGATCATAGCTTCGCTGGAGTTATGGTGTTCATCTACTCTCTAAGGCCGATCCCTTGGAAGAAGAAGAGGTAGAAAACACATCAGGGTTTCAAGATGACGCCAATTCAACACGCGGAGTCGCTGATAGTAAGCAACCCTTCGAAGTCTTCCGTGATAGTCATGGTCATACCACCTCGCTCCAGCTCGGACCCCGAACCTACGTGCTCCGAATCGCAGACATACTACTCCCGTGTTCTACTCCTTTCCCAGCACTCCTTTCCTCTCCGCCGTCAATCTACCCCCTGAGCCCGAAACCGATTCTATATCCGACTCAGACTCGAATTCTGATGACGACGAGCTTCGGTTACCGGCTTGGTCCCGTCCCTCTCCCACGTTCTTGCAGCGTGTGGGACGCTCAATTCGCACCATCTGGAAAAAAGTGACGAATTTCTTGACGCCCCCGCTCTGGGCATCCCTCATTTCCCTTGCGGTTGCCCTCAACCAACCCTTGCAACATGTACTCGAAGTGCACTTGCACCCCGTTCAAGGGGCAATCACACAGGCTGGCAACTGTTCGATCCCCATCACCCTCGTTGTGCTCGGTGCCTATTTCCACCGCCCCGTGGAGAAGGCTGAACCTGTTCCCTCTAGTGCCCGCAGCAGTAGCAGTTGGCGGAGGGCCTCTTTTGCGAGTAGTTTGCGTGAGATCTTCCACCTCAAGGCTCGGGAGGAGGACAGGCGGTCGCGCGTACAGCAGCGGGCAGGCAAGGGCGAGGGAAGAACCATTTTTGTGGCGATATTTGCTCGTATGATCGTCGTTCCCGCTTTGTTCCTCCCGTTCATGGCCATCGGCGCTCTCCGGGATCACCCGCCCGTGTTTCAAGAGTGAGTTCTCCGTTGATCGACATCGTGTCTTTAATTCTCATGTGCTGGTAGTCCCGTTTTTATCCTCAGCAATGTCCTTTTGCTTGCATCGCCACCCGCGTTGACTCTGGCTCAGGTATGAGCGTCCTCCCCTTTATCTTGTGACCGACTAATCTATTGTCTCGCCTGAAGATCACACAGGCGGTCTCTAGTGACACCTTTGAAAAACTTATAAGTCGCACTATTTTTTGGTCTTATTGTTTCGTTACGCCTCCGGCTATGGTGGGATATGCGGTGGTCGCTATGCTCATCACGAAGCTTTGAATTTCCCGTATTTTCGGTGTACAATTTATGTTCAACAATTATCAGCAATTCGCGTAGGATGACGTTTATAGAGCCGTCGCACTTTCCAAACGTGCCAGTATATCTAGATCAGCTCTTTTTTAGACTCTATTGTGCTATATATATTATTATCGTGTTCGTATCTTTACAATCTCTTTTTCTGCAGTCTCAACGTGTCGTAGTCACTTCAAATTGTGCATAGTGATTAGGTAGAATTTTATCTCTTTTTTTCTGAATTCGTTCAATGTACGATTGACATCCTTCCAAGTTTGCATCTTTGCAATCTTTTTACGCTTTGTCACACAACGACAGCATTCGGTTTGCGCAACGAGTCGCTTGTGTGTACTTTGAACTTGAACTATTGGGTTGGGGGCCCCTCTGAAGCCATCTGTCAGTTTAATCGATATATGTGTACGATGGATGGCACAAGAATTCTTATTGGTTTGTCGACTGTCGTACAGGAAGATTATGAATACCTTTTTTTGTAATTTAAGTTCAAGTTGTAGTTTTATTTTCATGTGATCATGATGCAGTGCGAGTTGGGCCTGAATTGGACAGTCATGACAGTAATAAGAGAGCCCGTGTTCATATGAGTTTCTTTGGGACTTACTCGCAAAAACCCATACAGAGGGACTCGCTTTGACCCCAGAGCTAGGAAGGGCCGGCATGTGCATATGGATGAGTATCATAGCTTGCAGAGGCATCAGTAGTAAGAATAGAAAGAGCGGGGAGCACGGCAAGAGCACGAATGGTGTCATCAGTTGAAATTGAGAGCCTAGTACATACAGGAAGCAGAAAGAGGAGAACGGCGTGTATACACCCTACTGTCGTCGAAAAGACCGAAACGAATGTGCATAACCGCTGTCGTTGACCACACACAAGAAAAAAGGAGAATGTTGCAGGATTTTCACTCCTTGTGGGAAACAGTGTGGAGCGTCATTGTGGCTGGAATCGGAATGACACGCAAGAAACAAAGGGCGACGGCCACACACGGAAAAAATAAAAATAAAAGTCAAATGAAAAATTCGCTTTCTCTTTCAGACTGAAACATGAACGTGGATGCGGCTGAAAGCAAAGGCGTGTGTGCTGTTGACTCATCGCTCCGTTCAAAAAAGAAGCAGAAGAATGTGTACATAGGAGTGGAGGAAAAAGCGGGACGACAATGCGCCCAAAAAATACAACACAAAGAACATATGAAGAATTCAATGTCTGCACAGTCCGCGTGAGCGTCCAGGAAAAACATTCCGTTTTATTATATTGTAAATGTCAAGCCCTCAAGGGCCGATGTCCAAAACCAGTGGCAGATGTTGTCAAGGGAAACTGAAAGTACGGGTACTACTGGGGAAGGTAGTAAGGCCAGACGTATGGATTAGCCATTGCTCTGTGGGTGGCTGATGTGGTTAAAATTCTGAGGGGAAGGACAAAGCCGGCTCTGAAGCAGAATCAAAGGAATCTTGAGAATACACCGCTCTCGGATTCTGCGAAGGAGTCAGTACCAATCTATTAGTCCTGAATAAGACCGCCAGGGTGATGTAGCTGCCGCCTGGATACTTCGACGCAGCGAGACTGAAAATCATATTTAGTAGTACGGGGCAGTGAGGACCAAAAGGGGATCGGTCATAGATTACTACTACATTCAATCCGCCAAGCTCACACGTGGGTGAGCTGGACAAAAGGCACGCTGATTTCATGAAACTCGTCAGCCTTTCTATCGCCGTCTGTCGAACATGTTTTATGATACTCATCAATTCTACACTACAGACCTGCGAATTGACGTCGACTTCCGCTCCTGGTCACTCTACCGACGCAAAAAATTGCCCATTCCCGCCGGAAGAATCAAGTTCCGGCCGTTTTGTCCCGATGCGTGTTTGGACTTCTTCCCAGGTCATCTGCAGTGGTCTTTCTTGATGGTTCACTGATTCCAGTGTTAATGGTAAAAACTGCTTGCCAAAAATGGAACGACCCTGCAGCACCTGGAGATTTGCCAGTCGATGGACTGCAGGGCGCTCGAGTCTCGCGTAAGGCGTCAGGTTCTACACAGGTCATCTAGTCCCTGGTGGTTTCACTGATTCTGGTGTTAACGATTAAGACTGTTTGCCACAAATGGAACGACCCTGCAGCACCTGGAGATTTGCCAGTCGATTGCTGCCGGGCGCTCGAGTCTCGCGTAAGGCGTCAGGTTCTACACAGATCATCTAGTCTTTCCTGGTGGTTCACGAATTCTGGTGTTACTGGTTAAAACTGCTTGCCACAAATGGAACGACCCTGCAGCACCTGGAGATCTGCCAGTCGATTGCTGCCGGGCGCTCGAGTCTTGCATAAGGCGTCAGGTTCTACACAGGTCATCTAGTCTTTCCTGATGGTTCACTGATTCCAGTGTTAATGGTTAAAACTGCTTGCTACAAATGGAACGACCCTGCAGCACCTGGAGATCTGCCAGTCGATTGCTGCCGAGCGCTCGAGTCTCGCGTAAGGCGTCAAATTCTACGCTCGGACAGAACAGCGGAACTCGTGCTTCCTCGCGCCGTCGCCAGGGCAAGGCGGTGGTTAACTTGTGCAATACTAACCGTGCGATACAAAACGCCCACTCCACCCCTATAAAGCTGGTTCTACTATGGCTAAACTACAACCCAATAGAAGTCGCTTCAAGCTTCCCAGCTAGATTACACCCCCCAGACCAGCTCGCGCCCTACGATTCAATGGCTGACCGTCGGGTTCCGTCTCAACAAGCCAACCACATCTCAGCAAACACATTTCCTCATCCTGCTCTCCACCATTCACACGGGCATGTGCAACGTGTTGCGTTTCTCATGTGTCACTCATCGTTGTCGTTTACCAACGTGTATCGTTCTTTAGAATCCTCATGTGGCCAGTGGCGACCAGCAAGACGTCCGTCAGGAGGGCGACCCTCAGCCAGTGGGTAATGTGGCTATGCAAGAAATGCAGTATCCACGCCACATCGACGCACCCAATTACAATGTGGCACACTACCACCCTCCCCAACCACCTGTAAGCGATATTCATCGGTATGATATGAGGTTTCCCTTCTGACTGTGACACTTCGCATAGTATCCGGAGGTTCCAAATGTGCATTTGCATCGGGATGTAGGCGTTGTCGAAGCCGTCCCAGCACGAGCACACCCTTTTGCTCCAGTGTGTAGAGCCTCTCTTCTCTACGTATATATCCAACCAACTCATCTGGTACAGGATGTTCAGGAGAATTACGATGGCCTCTTTGGCTACGATGCACAGTTTCCCGTGGCTGAACCTCTCGAAGCTTTTCCTGATGTCCTGCCCCACCCAGCCCCACGTACTAACATGCCACTGGCGAACGGTCTGAGAATTCTTGCTAGCCGTTACCTTAACAATGCCGGTACGCACGTCAACATGCTTCGGATTGAGCCTGGCCCCGGTGGTCGTTTCGAGGTGTGGATTGCACTCGAGTTGGCCGATATTTTCTGAAGCTAGCATTCGCTGTCGAGAGCGTGATCCTCGCCACCGCCCACGGCGTTCGGGCCTCAGAGGAAAAAAGAGTGGACTTCTGGTATATGTGTATTCTCGCCATTGTTTCTTAACGTCTTGTTTGTCGTTGCTTCATAGTTGCTATCTTGTACTGCTGTGTCGGTGCTACGTTCCTCTCTATACATGTGATCGGAGATTTTTGTGCTGTGTTAAAGAATGCGCACAGCACTTGTGGACTTTCAAAATTCTTTTCCTTATATGTTGCAACGCATGCAGGTGCACTTGCGAACAGTGGGATGCAAGGAAGGAGCACAGGCAGACGTGCTTGCCAACGCCAGACGCAGAGAGCGTCACGGTGCACAACTTGAGGCCTGAGCTCTTCATCATCATACGTAGGTCAACCGCCTCTACGTAAATGGTCTCTTATTTATTTAGATCTCTTTTTTTTTACTATATAGACCAGCCAGGTAGTATGCGTGACACAACTAGATCACTACAGATTTGATGTTTGACCTGTCTCTTGGCGGTGATCCACTGGCACACTCGATTAGCACGGCGTAATTAATCTATCCTAAGGCTTCTCCCCCCGGCTTCCGTCTGACAGCTCTTTTTGAGAATACAAGGGTTGATACCGGTGCAAGCGCCAGTGCCAGTGCCATTGCCAACATTACATCATCACCTAAAGACAACAACACCCAATCTGATACCAACGATGTTTCCAACAGCTCTAGTGGTGGTATCAATGCAAAGATTGAAATGTACGTTTTTTATTATCTCCCCATTGCAGTTCGGTGTTGATACCCAGTCTCCATCGTCAAGTATGAACAGAGATGGAACGTTACGTTTCACGATCGCCCCCATACAACCCCGCAGCTGGGAATCGGAATCAAATTCACAATCTACAACGTTCCCAAGGTGTGGCAACTAACATCCCCTACCCGCCTCCGGGCGCCCCAAAGGGCCGTTCTCCTGCAGTGACGGCTAATGCAGGGACAACGGCACAGCCCGAGCAGAAGTGAAGTGGTGGCATGTGTCGTGGCATTGTGTCGTGGTCGACACACGCCTGATATTTGCTTGGATTGTGTTCGTATATTAGTAGTTCGTGAATAACGTGTCGCGACCTCGTGTCCGTAACATGATTAGGCCTGAGCACACGCGAGCTTTCGGGTCCACTCTTAGAGTGCTTTTGTATAAGGATAGATAGATTAGTCGCGCTCCTCTCATCCCGGTAGGTCTTGGTTGAGCTTTCTGTCTACAACTTGATCGCCTTCGTTTACTGACCTGAAACTGGACGACCCGAGCATCTCTTGTGAAGCACTTTGACACCTCAGGAAGTCTGAGTACCGGGATCGGCGGGATCTGGGGGGTGCGATCTGCACTCTGGCTCTGGATCATCTTGTCACATCTGTTGATTTGTTGTAGCAGTAGTTTACTCCTAATTCTTATTTTATTGCGCATCCGTATATCCTTGTATATTTATTTTTGAGAAAGGATGCAATGAAAATACTGATTTGACTCTGATCCCGGGTACGATAGTATCTAATGTGGTGGCATCATCACATCACCTAAACTTTTCCTGACCCTTTTCCGTCGGTCGTCCGCCCCATACCCAACGCGCGTCCGACTGCCGTCTTCGCCTTCGTTAACCGTTCCCGAAGGCCGTCCATTACCCGGACACGCGCGATGTTCATTCGCCGGATCTTATTCGTCAGCCAGGCCTCGCGCACGAGCTCCCTCCCTGCGCCGACGCCGCGCGCATAGTCCTCCTCCGGCTCGCTTGTCGGCTGCTCGCGCCACGCGTCCCAGAAGACGAGGAGTGTGAGGACCGCGAGCGCGAGAAGCACACCGAGCACTGTGCCGAGGAGCGGGCGCGTGTGCACGTTCGTGCTGATGAAGCAGAACGTGGCGACGGCGACGGTGAAGGATAGGATCGCCCAGAGGAGCGCTGCGAGCGGGAGTGCAAGGAGGCATGCGAGTAGCGTCAGGCTGCCGTGGTGTCCGCTGGGGCGGAGGCGTAGGTACCGACTCTGAACAAAAAGAGAGAAGGTTGGGTAAAGGGAAAGGGAAGAGAGGTGACGGTGACGTACTGCGTCTTCGTCGTCCGCGTCGGCGCGTCGACGATGGCGCCAGACGTGGTGCACGCCAATGACGATGGAGAGCATGGAGAACAGTGTCGAGACGAGCGACGCGGTTTGCGCAAGGGCGTTGATGTTCTGAGGGGGGAGGGGGGGAAGAGATGACAGTCGGTCAGCCCTGGGAGCCAATTAGAACTTCGAGACGGATGACGTACGGGAAGGGCCAGGAAGGCGACATTGGCTCTGGTACGAAATATTAGAAAAGAGGGAGGAGCAAGTGGCAGTTTTGGGACTCACGAGACAAATACGGTGGCGAGCAGATTCGAGTCCGACCACTCGACGAGCAGACTCTTTATCAACTCCCGAAAGTCGGGGAGGTAGACGTGTCCTTTGGGCCGTGTGCTCTCGAGCCTGTCCTTGTACGTCCTGTGCGAGTTGAAAAGCACACAGAAGAGCAGGACGTCTTCCAGACGGTCGCGCCACGTCCGTCTTTCAACGGCGATGTCACGATACACTCGTGCCTTCTTCGTCCCATAGTGGTACCGCTCGCGGACAGTCTCAATCTTGAGCATGACGCGCGAAATGTGCCAGGCGAGCGCTGGAAGCACGCTAAGGTATCTCTCGTGGCCATAAGGTGCGGCTATGCGTTCATTAGGTTGTTACACGAGACACGGGACCGCGGCGGGACTCACATGATTTGAGGTCGCGATAGACCTGCATGAATCGCTGTGCCTGTTCGTCCGTATAGGGAAACATCGACTTCTGCTCGTCAAGGATGCGCTCTGGTATTTCCTCAGCATTTGCGGCTCGACATATCGCGACGAGAGGCGCGCACCATTCACACCGTGTGTCAGAGCCTTGAGGAAGTCGGATTCACAGCTGTCGGGCAATGATTGGATGTGCATGGGATATGATGCTAGGTGCTTCCAGAAGCTCGTTGTCGGAGCCTTCTTTAGCGCTGGGGTGAGTGAGTAAGATTTGTAGGTTTGTGAGGTGGCTTAAACGCGTACAGAGTTTGGGATTTGGACATTGGTCACGTAGGTGGGAGGGGTCCTTGCAGGGGCAATCGGACGTGTAGTTTATGACTTGCCCCAACATTTGGGATACGAAATAGAACACCTCTGGGACTTCTGGGTCCATGCGCTCTGCAACAACTTCGAAATCTGGTGGTAACTTGTGAAGAAGGTTGTGCTTCGTCAAGGTATCTTTGACTAGGTTAAGCAGCCTCCAGAGGCATTCTCTGATACGTGGCTGTGTGACGTCGTCGGGGGTTAGAAGCCGGTTCTGAACGTGTAGATAGTACGTGCTTCCATCCAGGTGAATGTACTTCTCCCATCCCGGGGGAGTATCGTCTCTGAAGCGACTGTCTCACAATCTGAGAACCAAAGGATGTGATGTGACGACATACGGCTCAAGGAGACAATTCCGACGTCCAGCAATCACGGGGGGGTCAACGCCCTGCCCTTGTGGCTGGGACGACGTTGGTGAGTTAGTCTGAGAGATCGGACTCCGAGATGGGACCGGGTCAGGCTGCGCAGGAGAAGCAAGCGTGGGTGGAGGTACAAGTGGGATCGGGTGACGCGGAGGGACGCTGAAGCCAGGACCAAGCATAAATAGCGACTTTGCACCTGAGGGAGAGTCTCCCTGCGGTGGTTTGGCGGTGCTCGAAGAGCTCGGGTTACCCTCAGAAGCCATGTGCTGTATGTTCTATGGGTCCGCGGGGTGAAAAACCTTGCGAACAGCTGTCCGTGAACAGGAATGGTGAGAAATCGAGCCCTCGACTGCGAGCATAAAAACAAGATTGAGAAACAAAGGCATTCGTTAAGAGACAATGGCGCGTCTCGTAGACGGTGGCATGCAGTGGCGTGCATCGAGCGCGCAGGGACACCAAGGCATCCAATTATTGATCCACAGGGACGACTATGGGTCCAAGAGACAGATGTGTACGGTTGCCAAGGTAACTAGTTTGAACAAAGTCCAATCAGGCACCGACACTAGCACGAAGAACCCTAATCGTGAATGCTTGGATCAATTGTTCTGTCCACATTCACATGCACAAGGTCTAGCGCAGGGCTGCGAGTTCAAAAAGATGTGGTCTTAGTATCTTGAACTAGTAGAATCACCCAAAGAAAATACTTTCGGTGAGTGTTGGGGCAGAAATAATAAGATATGTGCATAAATCCAGAGTTTGGATGACAGCTGCGCCTCGAAAAGTCCTGACACCTGTCTCGGATAATACAAGCAAAGCCATGGTATAGTCTAAGGGGTAACAAGAGAACAAAAGGATTAGGTATGTAGGAAGACGACTGGCAGCGGGATATCCCGGGTCATGCCATGGGAAATCAACAGTTCTGCAGAAGCTGACCGCGACGCCACAGCAACGCTCAGAATGCCGCGAGCTCCGCATGGAACTATAAGTCCGAGACCCAGTACCGCGGATATCTAAGACAATCTCGAAGTAACCCTGCTGTCGTCATACTTTTAGTCGTACGTCCGACTCTGTGCAAGGCTTTCAACCCTGGGGATCACGACAAATGCAGTTGTGAGGGAAGAAATGGCCAGCACAACAGCGCAAGTCGTAAGCACTGCCTCACGGGCAGAAGAAACACCCGTCAGCAAAGATACGACGACGAATATGTTCAGTGGTACGCGGAATAAAGCTGATAGCTGTGTGGAGGTCTCAGTACATACTCACACATCCCCGATGAAAGGCACTCACCGTTGCACGATGCTCGTTCGCAATCAGCGAACCACGAAGCATGCCTTGCACCGGGTAATACATTCCGACACAAGCCTCGAACAGACAAAACGCCCAGAATTTGAGGTGTTCGCCTTGTTCGCTTTTCCCTTTCCCGACGCTGACGCACGCTGAGAAGGTAACAGCAGCTGCTGCACAAACGAGAGCCGACAGCTGCGCGTGCAGCGTCAGCACTGAATTTCCTTGAGGGGTTAGGGAAGTGACAGAGGTGGTGCGCGCATGTTTTTGCAAGGCTGATGTGGGTATCGGACGGAACCAGTGTGCAGTGACAAACGTGTAGACTAGCGATCCTAGCATCATTGACACCATAAAAGCCGAAAAAATGTAGCCAAGGGGAAGGGACGACGGATAAAGAGACGACTCTTGCAGTGTCGGAACCCAGATAAAGACGAAAAGGTACATAGAACCCTCGAATATCGTCTGTGTCAGACCAAGAACGATGAGGATAGGGTCTACGTCGCGAGTGAACATTAACCGATGAGATAGATGATTCGTACGAACCAGCAGCGACGATCCTCCACGCCGCCCCTAATCGCCGTATTTGAAAAACGTCGGCAGAGACCTGCGCAACGCCTGAGCCTGCGCCTCCGCCATAATTTTCGGACCAGCTTCCAGAAATCACAGCCCAGGCCAGCAGGAGTAAACACCCGCTAGCGACGAACGGTGAGCGGAACCCCCCATTGTTCCATTCCACTAGCTGGTTTGATACAATCTGTAACATAAGTCCTCAGGATTTAGAACAACACCACATTCCATGGCTGTGCAACATACCCCAGCAGCCGTGGCAACAAAACCATTGACCAGAGTCGCGCGTCCCATGATAGTGCTCAAGTCTTCGCTGTGAAGGGCGGCATTTGAGCTCGAGGATACGAGCCAACTCTCGAATGCGGAAAACAGTATTGATGTCGATATTCCACCGAAGACGCGCCCCAAGAGAAGCAAAGGAAAGAATGGGAAGAGCAGAAGGCCGCACGTCGCTGCATATAGGACGCAGAACAATAAACAAATCCGCTTGCGTCCGCTGTGCAGAGAATGGAGTAAGAAGCAACTCTCTGTCAAGCACTAGTTGAATACTCACTACGTATCCGCCCAAACACCGACAAGTGGAGCGAAGATGGCGGCGCTGATGAAACCTGTGACAAACAGGACAGCAACTTGCCGTTCAGGGAAGGCGTATTGCTCGCGATAAAGAGAGTAGACATATGGGCCCTGGAGCCAATCGGCACCTTTGAAAGGGAATCAACACTCACGAAAAAATATAAAAAGGACGATCTTACCCATTACAATAGCATAAACAAGGAGATACTTTCGCATCAACACACCAAGTGCCCCGGAACGGGGAGTGATTGCTGGCACTGCTGCACCATTGGACTGCAGAGTTGAATGACCGACTTCAAGGTTTTCTTCGACTGACAACTCCTTCGAATTGACTGTCGCTGATTTTTTGGATTTTAAGTAACGTTCGAAGGCCAAGAGAACGGTGCAGATCACGGCCAGCAAACCGAGCTGGAACTGATAGAAGGTCGAATCCATGGGAACGCGTACGTACGAAAGCGCAGGTGCAAGAGAACGTTCAAAAAGAATGGCTGGTAGGGGATAAATGAATCATGTAGTGAAATGGAAAGCAGTGGTGGAGAGCCGTCACACCAGGTGGGCGACTGCAAAGGGGTGGTAAAGTTGCAGTCGGGAATGCGAGCGTCAATTCGGTTGGCCGGTCTGACCCACAAGTTTCGCCACAAGTCTTCAGAAACGCCGACCGACTTGGCAACTGGACCACTTCACAGAAAATTTCACCGCAATATCGGAGCTGGTGTGCGACACACTGGCGAAAACGGCTCTGGTCTAATACATCGTATACGATCTGGACTCACAACAGGGCCCGAAATGAGTGACGACCTCAACACCAAGCGCGAATCGGAGCTCAGTGTCTACACTACAACCCCTGTCGATGACATCCCTGCCGTATGTCGTTAACCACTTCAGGCATTCTGATTCCTGGAGCCTCCTGATCATTGCAGGTCCGAGCTCGTTTGAAGAATGCATTCAAGACTGGTAGAACCAGACCTGTCCAGTTCCGCAAGCAGCAGTTACTTGCCCTCGCATACCTCATCAAAGATAATCTCCCTCGGTTCCAGCGGGCTCTAGCTTCTGACCTAGGAAGGTCCGACACCGAAACCATCGTGTAGGTGTCTGTTCTACTATTATACCGTCCCTTAACCTCGTTGCTCTCTAGTCTTGAGATCGGCAGTACGGTCGGAGAGGCAGTGGATGCTTACCACAATATCGCGAAGTGGAGCAAACCTGAAAGTGCCCCCTGGTCTTTGAATTGGTTCGCCATGAAGCCAACGATACGCAAAGAACCCAAAGGCATTGTCCTGATAATCAGCCCATTCAATTATCCTATGTGGCTTTTGCTTGGTCCCTTGGTATGAATCCATCCGAGCTGAGTGTGACGTTCAACTGAGGTGTCCATAGGCGGGGGCCATCGCGGCAGGCAATGCCTGCGTGCTCAAGCCTTCCGAGCTGACACCTGCCTTCTCTGCATTGGTTGCAGAGCTCGTGCCGAAATATCTGGACCCTGAGTTGTACGCCGTCATCAATGGTGCGATTCCGGAAACTACAAAGGTAGGTTATTCCCTTACGGGTCATCAGATAAACAAACTATAACCTCTTCTACAGATTTTGGAGCTTCAGTGGGACCATAGTTTGTTGGCATGCTTGTCCACGCTCAATTTGGTGCTGACTTTTGAGGTAGTCATGTACACAGGAGGCGCCCGTGTGGCATCCATTGTGCTTACTGCTGCCGCCAAAACACTGAGCCCAGTTACAACCGAGGTCAGCAGAGGCATCACGAACCAGTACTTTCAAACTAGTTGACCACCTCCATGTGCAGCTTGGCGGGAAGTCTCCTGCAGTTATAGACCCAAGTTGCGACCTGAACTTGACAGCTCGGAGATTGATGTGGGGCAAATTCGCGAACGCGGGGCAGGTGCATCGTGTTTAAGATGCCTCCTACCACTGGTTCTCACGTAGCGCATAGACCTGCGTCGCTCCGGATTATGCTTTGGTGCCTAAAGGCTTCATGGATCAGTTTGTTCAGGCGTGCAAAAACGTGTAAGTGTCCCCGCTCAGATTGGTGGACTGGGCATGATTCCCCATCGATAGGTTGAAGGACTTCTATCCAGAGGGTGCTGAAGCATCTGATTCATTTTGCCGCATTGTTTCATCGTCGCACTTTACGCGGATCAAGGGGTTACTTGATCGCACAGGGGGACAAATTGTGTACGGCGGCTCCACGAATGAAGAGACAAAATTCATCGAACCCACACTTGTAACTGGGGTCAAAGGCGATGACTCGTTGATGGGAGAGTGAGTGTTCAATACTACAGTGCGAGAGCGAGCGCAAGTTGAAATGCATTAAGGGAAATATTCGGACCAGTCCTACCGATCATTGAGGTTGATGATGTGGACGAAGCCATCGAATTCATCAATGCGCGGTATGCTCAGTTAACGGGTTGGGTTAAGAGGTATCTAATCTAATATAATGGCAGTGACCACCCTCTCGCGCTATATGTGTTTTCCTCTAGTTCTGCACTCAAGTCCAAAGGTAATCCCTGCGATATGCTCGCTAGCAATGATTGATTATCTTCTGTAGTTATTGAGAACACCCAAAGTGGATCTGCGATCGTGAATGATACGCTCATCCAAGCTCTTGGTTCGTCAATGTTACTCGTGACCTTTTCCAGTCAACCCAAGCTTCATTCTTCTTCCAGCTGAGGGTTTACCGTTTGGTGGAATTGGCCCAAGTGGATGTAGGTTTATTGTCAAAAATGGCTCTCATCTACTCATCTGCATTCCCCTCGTAGCCGGCTGTAACACAGGGAAGTTCTCATTCGATACATTCACGCACCTTCGCGCGACGCTCGATAATCCTGGCTTGTTCGTGATTTTTCATCGGCATGTTGATCGCACGCACATAACTTATTCATCTCAAGTATGGACTACATCATGTCATTCCGCTATCCGCCGTACAACGTACGTTGAGACATAGCAAGACACGGACAAGCTGACTGATTATTTTTCACCCTTGTCAAATAGGAGAAGAAACGCAAATTGTACACCACGTTCATGTTCCCGTCGCTTCCCTCCCGCACTGCCGCCGGTGGGAATGCGGCACCGAAGGGGTGGGGCGTATTACTTATTGCCAGCGTTTTTGCTGCTTCTTCCGTGGTACTGATAGGGCGATCGCGTTTAGGTAATTCCTGAGCGCATTTCTGTTGCGAGTGGGCGGTTGGTGCACTCAGTGATCTTCTGAGGAATCGATCTATGCTCGTACTTTGTTATCTAATAACTACGTATCGTTCTCAGTTATAACAACTACTCGTTTGTGTGGCTTCAACTGCACATCTACGCTTTGCTCAGCCAAAAAAAGGAATTTGCCTGACGTCGTAAGCGGAAACCGTGGTGTAATGCTGTGGCTCGACCCAAAAAGGACAAGCTGAGCCAGCTCGAGCCACAGTTGGTAGTCAGTATACCGAATAAGGAAATTAACCAGCCAGCACGAAAAAGGCAGCACAGCGGCCTGCTGCTGTCTCCTTCTTGCCAACCACTGTGACCACTCGCCACGTTTCTCTCGCTTGCCCCGCGTTGCGGGCTCCTCGCTGTCACATTGCGAGGGGCTATCAAGGCTATTGTCGTTTTTATCTCCCTCTCACTCCCGCCATCTGCTTGCCCACGCCACCACCAGTGCAAGCACTGTGAGAGGGAAGGCCTCTTTGCTTACCTTGCTCTACACTACCCCCTACTCACTCTCACTCTCGCCTTCTCGCCCGCGCCCCCCTCTCCCTCTCTCTAGCCTCGTCTCTTCTCCATACCCGCCCCTTCCCCGCAACGCCCTCCTCGCCGTCGCGTGCTGGGGGTGGCCCTCACCGGTCATCATAGTCTCACCGCCTTGTCGCCGTCTGCTCGCCCTGCCAGTGCTCCTCTCGCGTCTCCCTCGCTCTCCCCACCGTCGCGTGTGTGAGGGAGACCGTCACTCTCACTCTCACTCTCCTTCCCACCATCTGTCCATTGTCTACCCTGTGTGCCCAACCTTTCTTTGCCTCGCCGCCGTCTCCTCCGCCTGCGCCTCCTTCTCCCCTGTCATGGAATTGCCTCTCACTACCTTCTCCTCAATCGCTCCTCCCCCCCGTTCCCCTACCTCTCCTTTCCCTGACCCTCACGTGTGAAATACGGACCTCTCCCTCCCAGCCGTTTCGCACGAGTCGTGACGTGCCTTCCCTTTTCTCTTGCTCCATAGTGTGAGCAGCGACCTTTTTACACCACCCCTGGCCCTGTCACACGAGCCGCTCCCCCCCGTGGCCGACTGGTCCTCTCACATGAAGTACCGCGACGCGGCGCTCCCCCTTCTGACCCAGCCGCGTGCTTAAACAAGGTCAGTACCAACTCTTCTCACGGAAATCCAGGTCCCAATCACCTATGCTACTGTGAGTGGTCTCTTGGACTCCATCCCAGTCGACGTGATTTCTGACTGGCAAGCTAAACTCTGTGAGCATCTATGATCGACTCGCAGCATACTGGGCCTGCAACAGTACCCCGGGAGCTGAGGTGGACATCACATCTCGCCTCCTGCCATTCTCCCGCCCCGTCGTACAAGGCGGGGCTCCCTACCGTCTGGCCCACTCCCCACCCACTCCCCCCCCTCTCCTACGTCACCTCTCCCCACCATTTCCCTGCCCAGACCCCGCCCTCTCCCTTACTCCCTCTCTCTTTCCTGACACCTTTGCTTTCTCCTTCCTGCCCTCTTGCCGCCTTTCCCACCACTTCGGCGCCTTCTCCCCCCCTCCTTCCTGTTGTGGGCGAAGGACAACGCTCGCCCCTATCTCTCTCTCGTTGCTAGCTCCTCCTCGCCCTGCCTGCCTTCTGCCCACTCTGCCAGCCCTCTACCCACCTTCTGGTCGCTCCACCCACCATCTCGCCGTTATCTCCACCTGCTTACCTCTGCCCATTCGCCCCATCTTTACCCCACCCTTAGCCCGCCTCCATCCTGCACACCCATTGCATGTGCCGCCCAACACCTCCTTGCTGCCGTTGCCGTCGCCATCCCACCATCCACTCCTACCCCATCCTCGCTGTCGCGTGCGAGAGGCGACACTCCCGTCTCCTCACCAGGGGCAGTCGTCCCCGCCCTCACCCCAGCCCGCGCCCATTCCCTCCGGTCTTCTCAGCGCCCTTAGCACCACTCCCACCTCTCTTGTCCCTGGGAGGCATAGCCCTCCTGTCATGAGAGATGCTCTCCCTCCTACTGCCTCTCGTTTCCATCCCATCTTTCTCCCTCATGTAGGGGCCAGGGCGCCTCCCACTTCTCGCCTGGGCCTGTCACGTGAGGCAGCGAGCGCCGTGCAAAACGTGATGCCCCACCCTTACTTACATGGCTTTGTCACGTGAGTTGCAGCCTTGTTGCTTCGCGTTTTCTGGCCGCGTTGCACAGAGGCCTGCCCCCCTGACGTGAGGCAGGCTCTCCCATGTCGGCCCTTACGTGGGCAGTAGTGGTGTAGAAACTTAAACACAGTCCATGTGGTATATAGTCTAGAGACCACCGAAAATATATTTGACTTTCAAGTGAGAACTCAAACTCATTTTTAGCGCTGGACACAAGGCCAGACAGAGAGTTTGACCGGCGAGCACCTGCCTGATCGAGCCATGGCTCAGCCGCTCGAGCTCAAGATTAGGTGGTTTAGCCATTTTTAGTCGAATCTGGACCCATGTTCTCGTAACACCACGTCAGGGGCAAAAGCTTCAACCGGCGAAGCGGAGCCGCTTGGGAGTCTTGGAAGAACTTTCGCCGCTTGCTTTTTGTCAGAGGAGAGACGACGGGTCGGAACCCTCCCTGGCGGGTGAACTAGTGAAATTGTGAAGATGCGGGCGCCATCATCTCCGAGTCCCCCGATTTCAGAAACGCCCAACCATCATGTCCCCGGATTTCAAATGAAATCAACTAGACCTTCACCAGAAAAGGCACGTCCAATTCCCCACTGACGAAAAAACTGCTCTGGTCTTATACACCACAGCTGGACTCACAATAGGTCCCGAGATGAGTGACGACCTCAATGCCAAATGCGAATCAGAACTCCCCCTTTACACTTCGACCCCTGTCGATGACATCCCTGCCGTATGTCGTTAACTACTGCGGGCATTCTGACTCCTGGAGCCTCCTGATTATTGCAGGTCCGATCTCGTTTGAAGAATGCATTCAAGACTGGTAGAACCAGACCTGTCCAGTTCCGCAAGCAGCAGTTACTTGCCCTCGCATACCTCATCAAAGATAATCTCCCTCTTTTCCAGCGAGCTTTGGCCTCTGACCTAGGAAGGTCCGACACCGAAACTTTCATGTAGGTGTCTGTTCTGCTATAATACGGCCCCTTGAACCTCGTTGCCCCCAGCCTTGAGATTGGCGGTACGCTCACGGAAGCGGTGGATACTTACCACAATGTCGCGAAGTGGAGCAAACCTGAACGTGCCCCCTGGTCTTTGAATTGGTTCGCCACGAAGCCAACGATACGCAAAGAACCCAAAGGCGTTGTCCTGATAATTAGTCCATTCAATTATCCTATTTGGCTGTTACTTCGTCCCCTGGTACGATTCCATCTGAGCTGAGTGTGGGGTTCAACTGAGGTAGCCACAGGTGGCGGCCATCGCGGCAGGCAATGCCTGTGTGCTCAAGCCTTCCGAGCTGACACCTGCCTTCTCTGCTTTGATTGCCGAGCTTGTGCCGAAATATCTGGACCCTGAGTTGTACGCCGTCATCAATGGTGCGATTCCGGAAACTGCAAAGGTAGGTTATTCCCTTGCGGGTCATCAAATAAATAAATAATAATTTCTCTACAGATTTTGGAGTTCCAGTGGGATCATAGTTTGTTGGCATGCTTGTCCACGCTCAATTTGGTGCTGACCTTTCGAGGTAGTTCTATACACAGGAGGCTCCCGTGTGGCATCCATTGTGCTTACTGCTGCCGCCAAAACATTGAGCCCAGTTACAACCGAGGTCAGCACAGGCATCACGGATCAGTACTTTCAAACTAGTTAACCGCCTCCATGTGCAGCTTGGCGGGAAGTCTCCTGCGGTCATAGACCCAAGTTGCAACCTGAACTTGACAGCCCAGAGATTGATGTGGGGCAAAGTTGCAAATGCGGGGCAGGTAAATATGGTTTCTAAGATACCCCACAACGGGTTCTCACAATAGTGCATAGACTTGCATCGCTCCGGATTATGCTCTGGTGCCTAAAGGATTTGTGGATCAGTTTGTTCAAGCGTGCAAAGACGTGTAAGTGCCCCCACTCAGTTTTGATGAATTAGTCATGACTTCCCGTCGATAGGTTGAAGGACTTCTATCCAGAGGGTGCTGAAGCATCTGATTCATTTTGCCGCATTGTTTCATCGTCGCATTTTACGCGAATCAAAAGGCTACTTGATCGCACGGAGGGACAGATTGTGTACGGCGGCTCCACGAATGAAGAAACAAAATTCATCGAACCCACGCTTGTAACCGGAGTCAAAGGCGATGACTCGTTGATGGGAGAGTGAGTGTTCAATACTACAGTGCGGGAGCGAGCGCAAGTTGAGATACATCAAGGGAAATATTTGGACCGGTGCTACCAATCATTGAGGTTGATGATGTGGACGAAGCCATCGAATTCATCAACGCCCGGTACGCTCAACCGATTGGTTTGGGTTAAGAGGTATCTAATATGATTGCAGTGACCATCCTCTCGCGCTTTACGTGTTTTCCTCTAATTCTGCGTTCAAGTCGAAAGGTGATCACTGCGATACTCTTACTAGCGATGACTGATTGTCTTCTTTAGTCATTGAGAACACGCAAAGCGGAACTGCGGTCGTAAATGATACAATGATCCAAGCTGCTGGTTCGTCGGCGTTATTCATGACCTTTTCCAATCACTCCACGCTTTACTCTCCTCCCAGCTGAAGGTCTGCCGTTTGGAGGAATTGGCCCAAGTGGATGTAGGTTTATAGTCAGGATGGTTCTCTCGTCTACTCATCTGCATTTCCCTCGTAGCCGGCTATACCTCAGGGAAATTTTCATTCGATACGTTCACGCATTTTCGCGCAACCCTCGATAATCCCGGCGTGTTCGTGATTTTTCATCGGCATGTTGATCGTACCTAACTTTTTCGTGTCAAGTATGGACTACATCATGTCATTCCGCTATCCCCCATACAACGTACGTTGAGGCACAGCAATACACGAACAAGCTGACTTATTCTTTTTCGCCCTAATTCAATAGGAGAAGAAACGCAAATTGTTCACCACATTCATGTTCCCGTCGCTTCCCTCCAGGACAGCCGCCGGTGGGAATGCGGCACCGAAGGGGTGGGGCGCGTGGCTTATTGCCAGCCTTTTTGCTGGGTTTTCCGTGGTACTGATAGGGCGATCTCGTTTAGGTAACGGTAACGCCTGAGTATGTTTCTGTTGTGAGTGGGAAGTTGGTGGGTCAGCTGTTGTTTTCTGAGGATTCGATCTATGCTCGCGCTGTCTTATTTAATGACTGCTCACCGTTCCTGGTGAATTGAAACCATTGCTTATTTGTGTGGCTTCAACCCCACATCCACGCGGCAATACGTGGCATCCCAGCCAAACCAAAAGATCAAATTAAATTAACCGTGTAAGGTTGCTGGAAACAGAAACTGTGGCATACGCTGCCAGTGGCTGAATGTAGTAGCTGACCAAAAAAAGGGTGAGTGGCTCAGCCCAGCTCTAGCCGGCTGGCTTCAGCTGGAGCTGTGGCCAGTAGTCAGAATAACGAGTATATATATAGTATAAGGAAAATACGTACGGTTTATGGCAAACCGGGTAAGCTGAGCCACTCAGCATTGAGCCAGCATCGGCAATACTCGCGACCGCGGCAACCGTTCACTCGCTCTATCACAACTTGAAGCTGCCAAGATTGACCGCCTCGTCGAACAATTCCCAGACTGACGCCCGTCCGGTCGAGACTCCGATGGTCGTTAGCCTTCAGTTGCGACGGCTGGACACGTCGCTGTCGATTACCCCGGAAGTCTTCGCTTGGACTGACACTCCTTATCACTCCCTGGTGGGCAGTTAGATGTATCTCGCGCGAGGGTCACCACGCGACCGGACGTCGCCTATGCGGTTGGAAGGTTGGCCCCTTTCCTGGACTGCTATCGGCCAGAACACCGGGAAGCCGCTACACGCGTCCTTCGTTACCTCAAGGGCACACGGCACTGCTATTACTCTCAGGCTCTTATTGTAACCTGGGCGGCAGGAATTCTACACAATGGAGTGGTTACTCCAATTCGGATTTCGCAAATTGTGTGGACACAAGTCGTTCTGTTGGTGGCTACTGTTTCAATCTAGGCTCTGGTATGATCCTGAAGAAACAACCTACGATAGTCCGACTCTCTCTGCTATGTCGAGTATATTTCCCTGCACAACGCGCATGAAGCCATACTTCTGCGGTAACTCCTGGGTGGGCTGTGCCTTCTGCCGTCTGGCATTGCTCAACTACTCTGACAACGACAGCCGCCTCACGCTTGACGGAAGACCATGTTTGGCATCCGAGCACCGAGAAAGTACGCGTTAAATATCATTTCACGCCCGAATGTGTACTCACCAGCGACATCTCCGTCACCCGCGTTGGATCAAAGGAAAACACTGCAAGGCATCTTGATCGAGCCCCTGGGCCGCGTAGCCACTATCTAGGCTTGCGGGAACCTACCCAAGCAGCGGCTACAGCGTGAGGAGGAGTCGACGCCTGTCAACTATTCACTTTGTTTTATTTCTCCGATCTCCAACCAATTTCGCTGCTCCTGTCATGATTCTACGACTCTTGGTTCTGTGATTCCTAGGTACTGTTCTATACCTGACGCGAGTTACCATGGTACTCTGCTACGTCCACTTCGTCTGTTCACTGCTACTCAGGTGCGCACACCTGCCTGCCTAATCGGGCCATAGCTCAGCCCCGAGTCAGTTTTGGTCATGAACAAGTTTGTCAACTTGGCTTGGCCGGTTTAGCCATTTTGAGCTGAGCCTCGGCCTCAGAGCGCATGTCCTCGTAACCACCACGTCACCTTACCCGCAAGGTGGAGGGGCAGGGCTTCAACCGAGGTCGGAGGGGGCCAGGGGCCACTTGGGAGTCTTGGAGGAAGGCTAGGAGTTTCACCGCTTGCTTACCAGAAGAAGAGACGACGGTGAACGGGGGGGCCCTGGTGGGTGAAGTGCGGTCGCCTCGCGGATTCCAGTGTCACCTCCGAGTCCCCCGGTTTCAGAAACGCCCGTCCATATATATCCCAGGATTTAAATGCAGAACACTGCTTGACCTTGACCCTTCATTAGAAGGCACTTTTCATTGAGGAAAACTACTCCTACACACCGTATCTGGACTCACATTAGGCCCCTGAGATGAGCCACGACCTCAATACCAAACGCGAATCGGGGCTCCCCCCTTACACTACAACTCCTATTGATGACATCCCTGTCGTATGTCGTTAACTACTCCAGCGATTCTGATTCCTGGAGCCTCCTGATTATTGCAGGTCCGAGCTCGTTTGAAGAATGCATTCAAGACTGGTAGAACCAGACCTGTCCAGTTCCGCAAGCAGCAGTTACTTGCCTTCGCATACCTCATCAAAGATAATATCCCTCGGTTTCCTGCAAGCTCTAGCCTCTGACCTAGGAAGGTCCGACACCGAAACTTTCATGTAGGTGTCTAGTCCGCTATATTACCGTCCTTTGAACCTCTTTGCTCCCAAGCCTTGAAATTGGCGGTACGCTCACGGAAGCAGTGAACGCATACCACAATGTCGCGAAGTGGAGCAAACCTGAACGTGCCCCCTGGTCTTTGAATTGGTTCGCCACGAAGCCGACGATACGCAAAGAACCCAAGGGTGTTGTCCTGATGATCGGTCCATTCAATTATCCTATTTGGCTGTTACTTCGTCCCTAGTACGATTCCATCCGAGCTGAGTATGAGATTCAACTGAGGTGTCCACAGGCGGGGGTCATCGCGGCAGGCAATGCTGTGTGCTCAAGCCTTCCGAGCTGACACCGCCTTCTCTGCTTTGATTGCCGAGCTTGTGCCAAAATATTTGGACCCTGAGTTGTACGCCGTCATCAATGGTGCGATTCCGGAAACTACAAAGGTAGGTTATTCCCTTGCGGGTCATCAAATAAAAATTACAATCTCCTTTACAGGTTTTGGAGTTTCAGTGGGACCATAGTTTGTTGGCATGCTTGTCCACGCTCAATTTGGTGCTGACTTTTGAGGTAGTCATGTACACAGGAGGCCCCCGTGTGGCATCCATTGTGCTTACTGCTGCCGCCAAAACATTGAGCCCAGTAACAACCGAGGTCAGCACAAGCATCAGAATCAGTACTTTCAAACTAGTTAACCACCTCCGTGTGCAGCTTGGCGGGAAGTCTCCTGCGGTCATAGATCCAGGTTGCAACCTAAATTTAACAGCCAAGAGATTGATGTGGGGCAAAGTTGCCAACGCGGGGCAGGTAAATATGGTTTCTAAGATACCCCACTACGGTTCTCACAATAGTGCGTAGACCTGCATCGCTACAGATTATGCTCTGGTACCTAAAGGATTCGTGGACCAATTTGTTCAAGCCTGCAAAGACGTGTAAGTGCCCCTGCTCAGTTTGATAGACTAGACATGATCCCTCGTCGATAGGTTGAAAGACTTCTATCCAGAGGGTGCTGAATCATCTGATTCATTTTGCCGCATTGTTTCATCGTCGCATTTTACGCGGATCAAGGGGTTACTCGATCGCACAGGGGGACAGATTGTGTACGGCGGCTCCACGAATGAAGAGACAAAATTCATCGAACCCACGCTTGTAACCGGAGTCAAAGGCGATGACTCGTTGATGGGAGAGTGAGTGTTCAATACTACAGTGCGGGAGCGAGCGCAAGTTGAATACATCAAGGGAAATATTTGGACCGGTGCTACCAATCATTGAGGTTGATGATGTGGACGAAGCCATCGAATTCATCAACGCCCGGTACTTAACCGATTGTTTGGGTTAAGAGGTATCTAATATGATTGCAGTGACCATCCTCTCGCGCTTTACGTGTTTTCCTCTAATTCTGCGTTCAAGTCGAAAGGTGATCCCTGCGATACTCTTACTAGCGATGACTGATTGTCAATGTAGTCATTGAGAATACCCAAAGCGGAACTGTGGTCATAATGATACAATGATCCAAGCTGGTCGTCGGCGTTTTCGTGACCTTTCCAGTCACCCCATGTTTCATATTAGCTGAAGGTCTGCCTTTGGAGGAATTGGCCCAAGTGGATGTAGGTTTATGGGAAAG
>WTXK01000611.1:0-25502 GCA_025769895.1 Lactarius psammicola
GGGGCAGGTCTAAGTCAAAGACTTCTGCACGCTCGCTTGACCCATGTTCCTGCTCATCTTCTTTTGACTTTGCAGATTCCTTTTGCATCTTCGACACTACTTCGCTTGCTCTTAGCACCCTGTCTCACTAGCCAGCCTACTCTCATTGCCAACTTGCACTCACAATTGACATCTTTCCAACCCTTCGGTGTTCACACTCCTTCCCCTTCTGTTCCAGCTTTGGTCCATTCAGACTTGTGCTCGGACTTCTGACTCTTCAACGTTGTGTGACTTCAAGAGTCATGAGCAAAGTTCCCTTATCGAAGCCTATCAACAGCAACTCAGTTCCCTCCTTCACTTGTCTATCTTCCCCTTTCATCGCCTTGCTTCGCCCCTTTATCATCGGCTCTTGCTTTCTTTCGCTCCCGAGCGCAAACCCTTCCACCAGCAGCTCCGTTCCCTACTTCAACCAACACCTCTCTTGACCTCATGCCTGTCCAACCTTGGACTAAGTCCTTGACATTTCTAATCTCCCCTCCTTTCACTCAGATTCCACTCTCAGTTCTAGCAACACGATTTGGTTGCTCACGTTCACTCAGACTTGGCAACAACTTCCACACTTTTTTTTTTTTTTTTTTTTTAAACCATTGTTATTCTGGGACAGTAAACAAATACAAGACCAGTCAAGTAACTAAACTCATTTCAAGGGTTCGTATTACTAAGTATGGAGGTCGCACCAAGACGCTAGCTCATTAGGTAAGTAAGTAACCCCCTTTCAAAGGAGGTAAAGTAAGGATCGAGATGTAAGTAGTGTGAGAAGTCCAAAACATGAATCATAATACAAGTCCGGTTCATCAAACATGCAGACAAAAGTAATGTAAAAGGAGGCGAGGCTCCTACCCATGGGTGGACCACTCAAAGAGTGGGGTCAGCCAGTCTTGAAGAACGCGCAGCTAGCTAGGGTCAAATGGGTGAGAACCCATCTCCGGTTTTGAGGCAGCTCCTGAGAATTGAAGAAAGATGAGAAGGAAACCTGCATGGTCCTTGTCTCCAAAGAGGTCCTTGAGTGGTCTATGATGAATGTTCGTCATACGGTGAGATTGCATAAGGTCGTGACCATGGCGAGTGATGGGGCAGTGGTGGATGAGGTGAGGGATAGACCAGTTCAGGTGACCACATGGGCAGGTCGACTCTCCCAGGGGGAGGTCCAGTCTATGCTTGTGAGTATACTCAGACATGAATGAGTGTTGAACCACTAGTTGGAATGCAGTGCACTGGGTATGGTGGGTGATAGGGATGTCATCTGGTTTGGGTTTTTTTGGGGGAATGGCAGCAGTCAACTTCCACACTTTCCCCTCCTGTCTGGTCTCTCTCTACCCACTCTTACTCACACAGGCACTTTCAAGCATATACAGCATCGTATGCATCAAGAACTTGCAGCAAGGCCCACAACTCCCTAGTTCTTTCTATTTATGTCAGATCCTACTTACTCTGCATATGACTTTAAGTTAAATAACATCATTTTCATTCATCGGTCATGCCATAAGTTGATGGGGTTGTACACTAGTCATGTACATGTTGGAAAGTCAAAAATAATAACAATATTGAGGCTCCAAGAAATGCAACAACACACTGAGCTGAACGTGAGTGTTGCAACGAAGGGAGGAATGACCGTGCACGCAGCAGAGCTTTGGCTCGCACATGTGCTATGGTTAATAAGGTGGTGTTACATTGATGAGCCTTTCTCCAGCTTGCACCAGAAATGTGGGGTCAGAATCAGGTAGTAAGAATGATAAGAGCCTTATTCTCTTGACAATTTCCTTGATAATTGATTTGGAGGCTTGCACGAACTCAGGGGACTATTCGTTAGTGCCATTCCAGGCCCAGAATTCACAACGCACCGTTCTTGCACTTCGACATCTGCAGGGTGAGCCTGTTGCCATTGATCCAGGTCTGGAGCTCCAAGACTTGAAGTGTTCTGAGCGATGCGGCATCTGTGCAAGCACCCTAGAGGCTGTGGGTAAGCTGGAGTCCACGCTGACCAAAGGCCGCCTTGCCTTGCCTAACGCCTGAAGGCCCCTGTGTGGGTTCTGTGCTAGGGCAATGCTGGGAGTGTAGAGTAGGTTCCCGTGGGAACCTCTGGTGGCCACTGAGTGCATGCCAACATCTATGATAGGGGTGGAACACAATGTTGAGCCCAACATCAGGAAGGCGGACGATGGACGATGAGTATGTGACTCCCTCTGGACCACTGACAACTAATTCTGACTTCTGAGTAACTTAACTCTGGTATCTTGAGTCTGGATGTTATTGAATCATGACATCATGACATTGGGTCTCATGTCACATATTTTCACAGTGAAGCACTTGAATATATTCGAATAATATTGAAAATATTTTTCACAATATCTTTCAGATAGATTATCCATACACATTGTGAATTACTTTGATGGGGATATGGGAATCATATGACTGAATTCATTATAAATGTAATCAGTGTGTACTAAGTACTTTCATCCTAAACTCATTGTGAACTATATTATAAATATGATCATGATGTTTTATGCACTTATTTTTGAAACACTTTTAGAATATTTTTTCTATTAAATTAGCATAAATGCAACCTTAACATCTTAAAATGCCCATAGTGACAATTAAGCAAGTACACTCATTCCTTGGTTTTTGCAACTTTTACTATGCCTTCATCAAAGGATTCTCTTCACACACACGAGCCCTCCACAAACTTACAAGAAAAGATGTGGAATGGCAATGGACAGAAGTGGAAGACAAAGCATTCAACACCCTCAAGAACCTTGTCACAAGTGAACCAGTACTTGCACACCCAATCCTCAAGGACCAATTCGAACTGAAAGTTGATGCATCAGGATATGCAATTGGAGAAGTGCTGCTACAACACAAAAAAGATGGTAAAAGACACCCCATTTGTCATGGACGCGTATTATTTTCCTATTTTTCGGTATTTTTACAGAATTATTTGGGCAAGATATAAGCGGCCAAAGTACTTAAGTTCCTTATCATTAGATATGATAAGATGGTTAGTCACATAATGCCAACATGTGCAACTTTGGGTCACGTGATCGTGGGATACATCATGTGATGTTATTTGACTGTGTGACAGTCTTGCCGTTCTCGGACTTCTATTGTTATAGATAACAATAGCGCATGTGTTTGTTCTGATTGGTTAGAACTCTGTAGAATACAATGGAACGCTTACTAGAGTAGTATTACGCGTTGTATTAGGATTTACTCAGCAGATAAGAAGGCCGCGTCATTGTGTAGTCATAGCCGCTTAGTGTGCATCAGTCAGCACAATAGATAAGGGCTAATAATAGAATCGACGCGTCAGCGCTGTAGTCATATAGCATTACTCAGTAGTTAGTAATCGACTAAGCACAGTAGTATATAAGACTTGCTGTAGCCTCCTGAGTAGAACCAACTTGTCCTCTTGGTTTCTACTCAGGTGCGCAATCCTCCATTGTATTCTTTACCTCTTCTCCAATCTAACTTGTCCTCTTGGTTTCTACTCAGCCTGTTGCCGCGTGAACTCTAGCCTTTAACCTTGAACAAAGGTCTTAAGTTGTGCTTACCCTCCGCGTCGTCTACAGGTTCAGCGCGTGATTTATCTCCGCGCTAGGCTTGCGTATCCAACCTCGGCCTGTTCTTTATTTCAACTCTTTTGTCTTTCAAGTCGTAGCCGATTGGACTCCGCTACACCATTGGCTATTTTTCAGCAACATTAAATGTGGCAGAACGCAACTACAACATCTATAACCTGGAACTATTGGCAATCGTCAGAGCCCTACAACATTGGAGACCATTACTAGCAGGCTCACCACACAAAGTCAAAGTTTTCTCTGACCACATGAACCTACAATATTGAAGGTCACCTCAGAAGATTGGTCACAGGGTAGCCAGGGAAGTACAAGAACTTATGGAGTACAACATTGAGATTCATCACATCAAAGGAACAGCCAATGGTCGCACAGATGCCCTATCGTGATGACCAGACTACAACCAAGGCAAACATAACAATGAAGATGTCACAGTACTCCCAGACCACCTATTCATCTGAGCAGGTACCATGGAAGTGGCCCCATCATTAGTCCAAGTCATCACACTGGAAGATATGGAATGAGCAGACCTGATATACCAACAGAGTGAAGAGGTACTGAAACCATGGGTTGATGCTCATCATCTCAAGAAGGTAGAGAACACATGGTATAAAGACGGTTGACACATCATCACTGGAGGACTTCATGACTAACGAATGATTATTAAGGCGCATCACAACTCACCAGTGTATGAACACCCAGGTATCACCAGGACGGCACAACTAATTGCATGAAGCTACTGGTGGCCTAATATACATAAGGACACAATGGAGTACATAAGAGGGTGCACTAAATGCCAATGCCACAAGATAAACAATAGGCCAATGAAAGTGCCACTATCACCCATTTTCCTGGCACTCAAAGCTATGCTGTTCACTACCATTGCCTTGGACTTCATCACTAAGCTACCCTTATTGCAGGGATATGACTCCATTCTCATGGTAACCAATCATGACCGCACTAAAGTGGCAGTCTTCATTCCATGTAATGAAGAGATAACGGCAGAAGAAATGGCTGCCCTCTATGCCAAGCATGTGTTCACCAGATTCAGATTACCCTTGAAGATTATTAGTGACTGGGACCCCCATTTTGCTTCAAAGTTCACATGTGAATTATGCAAAATCCTTGGCATCAGTCAGAACATCTCTACAGTGTATCATCCACGAACTGATGGACAGTCAGAATGAACCAATCAGTGGCTGGAACAGTATCTAAGGTTCTGGACCAACGAGCACCAAGATAACTGGTGTTCTTATCTACCAATGGTGGAATTCACACATAACCAATGGCCACATGAGATAACACAGAAGTCCCCTTTTGATCTCCTCATGGGATATAACCCCTGCGCTGATTGGATCAATAGGCCATCACCAATCCCACAAGTGTCACTCCATGTGGACCAATTTAAAGAAGCTCAAGAAGATGCCAAGGTACTGATGGAGTGGGCACAAAGATTGTGGATCAAACACAAAAATACACCCAGGCACAAGATAGGGGACCTCATGTGGTTAGAAGGACACCACCTCCGTACAAATCAACCAACCACCAAACTCATGCCCAAACATCATGGACCTTTTAAGGTTGCTCAGGTGATGTTCACAGTCAACTATCAGTTGGAACTTCCCATGCAGTGGAGCATTCACCCAGTATTCCACATTGATCTTCTCACACCTTATCGTGAAACTGAAACACATGGTCCCAACTATCAGTGCCCACCACCAGAATTGATAGGTAATGAAGAGGAATACAAAGTTGAGAAGATTCTGGACTCTCAGCAATTCGGAAGAAGACACAAACTCCAATACCTTGTCAAATGGAAGGGCTATCCTGATTCCAATAACCAGTGGGTCAATAAGGATGACGTATTTGCTGATAAGGTGATAAGGGAGTTCAAAGCTTCAAACCCCGCTGCAGAAACACATATAAGGCAGACCCATATCACTAAGTCTCTTCATCCCCCTACTCCTACTACAGTCATCACAACCACAAATTCTCTACTCCCTCATCATATGCAATGTCCTCTTACTACTGTGGAACCCCAATGCGCATCTTTGGAGCCAAATTGGACAAAGGACTTTTGTCCCTTGAGGCTGCACAGGGTGCACAGCGCACTGCCATCGACACTGAAACTAATGGAGGAGCTCCACTCACCCATCAAGAAGTTGCAGAAGTACTACATCAATTCCCTGATCCAATGCAGGGCCCAGTGCCCTCTTCTCCACTTCAGCAACTGGTGCTCACTGTGCCAGACAATGGGGGAGTACAACATCCAGGAAGTGGACATAATGATCACACCACTGACCAAGCCATGGAAGAGATGAACAAAAACAGTGGTGCCAGACGACTCCTGCAAGTGCCTCAAGAAGTGGTGCAAGACTGCAGATGGGGACAGTACTGCCCAGCTGAGCATCCCCAGATCTCATACAGCAGCAAAAACGATGACATGCCCCATGCAGTGACCACCACTGGTAGCAACATCTATCAGAAGGATGTCCATGTGGGCCAAGTGGTTATGCACTCGGCAATGGGTGACCTATGCACCAAGAAGGACCCACCACCAGGGTTCTGGGAGAACAAAGGCATCCACTGGATCACTTTCCCCATCACCATCAATGGCATTACGCGCCAGGCCAAATACATCCAAACCATCATGTGCCCAATGTCATGGACACATATTATTTTCCCTATTTTTCTGTATTTTTACAGATTTATTTAGGCAAGATATAGGTGGCCAAAGTACTTAAGTCTCTTATCATTAGATATGATAAGATGGTTAATCACATGATGCCAACATGTGCAACTTTGGGTCATGTGACTGTGGGACAGTCATACCGTTTTAGTATCTCTATTTGTTATAGATAACAATAGCACATGTGTGTGTTGTGATTGGCTAGAACACTGTAGAATACAATGGAACATTTACTAAAGTAGTATTACATGTTGTATTAAGATTTACTCAGCAGATAAGGAGGCCACGTCATCATGTAGTTATAGCCACTTAGTGTGCATCAGTCAGCACAATAGATAAGGGCTAATAATAGATATGATGTGTCAGCACTGTAGTCATGTAGCATTACTCAGGTAGTTATTAATTGACTAAGCACAGTAGTATATAAGACCTGCTGTAGCGTCCTGAGTAGAACCAACTTGTCCTCTTGGTTTCTACTCAGGTGCACATTCCTCTTATATTCCTTTACTTCTCTTGCTAATGCAACTTGTCCTCTTGGTTTCTACTCAGCCTGTCGCCACATAAACTTAGCCTTTGACCTTGTATAAAGGTCTTAAGTTGTGCTTACTCTTTGTGTTGTCTACAGGTTCAGCACATGATTTATCTCTGCGCTAGGCTTGCGTATCCAACCTTGACTTGTTCAACTTTACTTTAATTTTTTACTTCTCAAGTCTAGTGTAGCTGATAGTCATCCGCTACACCCAAATCCTATCATCCTGGGGTGCATTGACAAGTCCGACCTCATATACCCACAACCTCTTTATGCTGTGCCCACATACTCCATGCATTAATGTCCCATCTATGCCCACTCCCAACTTGCTCACCTCGAATCACAGCATGAAGACAAGTGGGTTGTGAACCGCTGCATACGGGACCTGCACAACAACACCCTTAAGGCAGAAGTTCACCGCTACAGGGCCCTTGCAGATGAACAAAAAAGGATTGAGGCATGTATAGTGGCACTGGAGTGTTGATAAGTGACCTGTGCACACTTAGCAGCTCAAAGGACTTATGCAGATATGGACTGCTTTAGATTAGATATACAGGACACATGTAGATTAGATTATTATGATTTTTACAATCTCGGACTTATCTCTTATCTATGACATCATATGTACAGAACAATCACAAAAGACTTGTTATTGTAGTACGCGTTAGGACTTTCTATTGTGATATCCTTATCCTTGTTCTTTACTTTCCATTGTACTTATTGTTTAAGTACATTCCTTTTGTTTCGACTCCATATTGTTATGGGTCTTATTGTACTCTACTTATTGTATAACGCTCTCCCTTGTATCCTATTGTAGTACAAGGTCTATTATTCTCACATGTATAAGTAGTGCACCATGTACGCCCTGATACCACAGTTCTCATCTCTGTGTATCAGACGTCTTCTCTATCTGCTCACTTGCAAGCTTGCTTCCCTGCACTTTCATATCTCACCACAGTCTTCTTTGTCTCTGTGAGTATGATTTCCACCTATGCTGTTCATCATGGAGCAGGCTTATGGACAAACCAATGCAGCTAAGTTGGGGTGTATTTGATGATTAGAAATGGCTGACAGACTGGGGTGGATTGAAGAACAGAGGGGGTTGATGATGGATCCAGAGGAGCTTTAGGATCACGTGGAACCCGGATGTCCCACCTAAAAAGGGGGTGATGTCATGGACTGACAAAGACACTGACACATTGGTTATGACTACAATGGTCAGCAGTAATTAGTCATGGACTATTCATATCAGTCAGCAGTGGAGCCGAAGTATCACATGTAAGATAGACAATAACTCATTCCTAGGATAGCTGTACTAGGGTTTGATGTCGCGGACTGACCAAAGACACTGACACATTGGTTATGACTATGATGGTCAGTGGTAATTAGTCATGGACTACTCATATCAGTCAGCAGTGGAGTGCTTTATCACATGTAAGATAGTATGATGACTCATTCCTAGGATAGCTGTATTAGGGTTTGAGCTAGTTACACTATTGGTTACTTTGCAATTCAGGAGGAGCTTGAAAGCCCTTGTCAACTGTATATAAGGCTCATTGTTCAGACCAGGAATCTCCATCCTGGTCTTCTCAATACCACCACTATTGTTCACAACCTAGGACAGCCAACTTCCTTCCCTTTCATCTATTTCTCTTCTCTACTCCTTGTCCTAGCCTTTGTCTTTGGAGTTGTACTCCACATTGAAGACATCGAGAGCGAAGACACCTTCAATGCCGTGTACTGATAAGAGTCATGTGCCATTGTCCTCACATTAAGTCTTGACACTTCGTGTATTGGACCAAGCTCAGCATTAGTCATTGCCTTCCATCATGCCTAAGTCAGGCAATGTTGTTGTGGCAACGTAACATTAAGATCAGGATCCTTCAAAGTGGTGTTGACTACAAGAGACCGTTGGGGCATCAATTGAATGTTTAGGCCCTATATCATCAAATGACGCGGCAAACATAATGTACCGCAAATCTATTTGGGAGCAGCCCATTGGAGAATGATCCAAGGAGATATTGGATACTACATAAACATACCCACAAGACCATCACAGTGGTACCCAGTTGAGTCCAACTTCGAGAACCTTTGTTGGGTGGAGATTGCTTGAAACACACCACAGAATCATTGCGACGTATTGCGACCTGCAGGACTAGAATATCACTGCGACATACTTGAACACAATGTACAGACAAGAGGCAATTAGGGTCCCATTAATGGACAAGTCGAAGCGAACGCATCAGGGTCATCTAGGACACCTGCACCATCAGAAGTCAGAGAAGAGACCGCTGAAGACGATAGTGAAACCAAACAACATGAACAAGAAGCAGCAATTGAGGAGATTATGGAACTAGCAGAACAAATTGCAATCTGCAACACAGCCACAGCACCAGCCAAACATATTATTCCAGCACCACTAGCTGAGTATCCAATCATACCACAGATGGCAACAATGACAGAGCCAGTACAAGTGTGTGTAGAGGCACCAATGCAAGAACCAATTGGAGCAATCGACCCTATAACAGGGCATATAATTATGCAAGATAGGCAATGTCATGAACTAGTATGCCGCGTCCATGACTTAGTTATACCAACATACTATCAATAGTACTTGCCGCACTCAAAGAAAGGGCACTATCAAGTTGTCTGACTAGGACCCTTGGTTCCACCTCCCATATAGTAGGAAACCTGGGCTCTATGGTCCCACCATGTCCGTTTGCGCAAAAGTGATGAGTAGAGGCGTCCACAATATCGCGTTTTCATTGTCGCCTGATGTTTTTGGATGATTTAACTTGTTATTATTTGTGGACAGAGTCCAAACAAATTACTAACGGGTAAACAAGGATCTATTATTAGTATTAGAAGGTTCTACGACCTTCTATAGCCTTCTACCGGCTTCTACAGGATGTACTGCGGAGAAGGTCACGAGACCTAAGAGAAACTAACGCCATTGGACACTATTTATAATGCTTCCACTGTATTCCAGAGTATTCTACTGCGCACAGACCATGTAACTAGGTATATAAGCTAGCCTAATACTACGGACAGCCCTCAGACTGTCCACTTGTGACAATCACTTGCTAGACTCCCCTGCCCATTCTCTTCTACCACCATAGAATTGAATCTTCCTTTCGCAGTCCTGCTCGTGCTCAAGCCCCTACTCCTGTTCCTCCTAGTCACCCTCCTCCTCTTCCCCACTGTTCGACGTCCTCTTCCGAGTTCCAAGTATAAACGGCCTCACTAGCTAGTGAGTCCTCCACAGGCAAAGGATCACCAACAACGACATTGCACTCTATCGCACCGTAGGACCAGACCATGACAACCCTCCTAGTGGAGGACAAGGTGGATTCCCAGGAAGAGGACCACCTGAAGACCCAGAGAACCCTTACAGAGGAGGGGGAGACCTACCCAACAGATGCCCACCAGGAGGTGGAGGATTTCCAGAAGCCCCAGGAGGAGGTGCACCTGGAGGAGGAGGAGATCCCAATGTGGGATTAAATGTGGCTGTGGGAGCTGCCTGATCAGATAAGTTCATCGGCAACCCACCTATTACTTTCACTGGCGACCATACCAAGACAGAGCAGTTCCTCACACAGTGGGAACTTTACTGGGGTGTTAACAACAACAACCCCATCATGATCAACCCATATCAACGAAGCATGTTGTTTTTCACCTTCATACAAGGTGATCTTGTCAACAAATGGATTGTTGCCATGGCCAGATGGATTGGCAACCAAGTACGACACAATGGAGTCCTCAGCACCAATGAATGGCTGTGGAACAAAGTAGTAACTGCATTTAGACAATGGTTCACAAATACCCTCAAAAGGGAACAAGCCCGTACAGCTTTGAAGCAGGGCATCAAGATGTGAGGAGGTGATGTAGACGCTTATGTCACTCTATTTGAGAAGCTGGCATGCCAAGCAGGATATTGGCTGGACTCTGCCCTTACACTCAACTTTTTCACCAATGGACTACCATGAGGGCTCTATGAAGCCTGTTATCAATTCAACAAACTGCAGACATATGTGGAATGGAAAAATGCAGTCTTGCGCAGGCAAGAACAGTATATTCACATGAGGGCCCACCTCAATCAGAGGGGTGCGAGCAAGTCTAACACTGAAGCATGGATCCCATGAATGCCAGGGGGATTCCAATGCACTAACAACCCCAATGTAATGGACACATCTGCAGGATGAACTAGAGGAAGACTCACTGAGGCAGAAGAAGTGCTCAAACACTACAAGCAACAGAGCAAACCCTGCAATACACCATTCCCACCAAGGCAGGGATTTATACAACATGGCAACCGCCACGACTTCAGGGAAGTGACCTGTTATAACTGTCAAAAGAAAGATCATATCAGTCGCCAGTGCACCATGCCACACCAGAGTTGGGGAAGGTACATCAAAGCCTATGAAGAAGAGGCCTACAAACCACAAGTGGCTGCTACAAGCAACAGGCCCATAAGTGCACAAGAACATGCAGACCAATTTCTCACCAGAGTATCAAAGTATATGGATGAGGTGAAAGACATTGTATTCCAAAAGCTGTGGAAAGAGGGTTTTCCAAGTGCCTGAACCCATCGGCCTGGGTGAGGGCAGTATGTTGTAACTCTGTGATAATGACTCGTTTCTGTTCTTTACGAATTCCAGTTTTGATTCACACAAGTTACACAATGGCCAACAAGAAAGCACTAGTGGACTCTGGAGCCACTGATAATTTTATAAAACCCACATTTGCATGATGCATGGGTATCAGCATCCAACGACTAGATAAGTCACAAAAAATATGAAATGTCAATGATACCGAAAACAAAGCAGGGCTCATCACACACTACACGGACCTCAAAGTACTTCACAATGGAAAAGAACAAATCATGAGGTTCCTTCTCACCGACATTGGATGAGAAGACCTTATCTTTGGCTACCCCTGGCTGGCAACTTATCAACCAATGATTGACTGGCACAATGCTACCATTGACATGAAGTTAACACCCACTGTACTCCAGACGCTCAAGGTTACACCACTAAGGACCACCATTACAAAGGTCCTTACTGAGGAGAAGAAGGATGAAATTGTGCAAGAATTGGAACTTGAAGAGATCCAAGCATGAGGAGCCACCACTGACATGGCCATACAAGCAGGCCAATACACCAAAGTGGCTGAATTACCACCCAAATATGCTGAGTTTTCCACCTTGTTCAGTGAACAAGCATCCCAACGATTCCCACCTAGTCGCACATGGGATTACACCATTGAGTTCAAAGATGGAACACCTGATGCTGTCGACTGCAAAGTTTATCCTATGACCCAAGATGAGGATAAATCACTTAAAGAATTCCTCAACGAACAGCAGAAGAAGGCGTATATCAGACCATCCAAGTCCCCTTACACGTCCCCATTCTTCTTTATCAAGAAGAAGGATGGCAAACTTTGACCTGTACAAGACTATCGACAGATTAACGACATGACCATATTGTTACGTGTCTATCGGCACACTGCTCGACTTGAGCGAAGAATAGGTGACACAACTGATTGACGACTTAGCGATATGACGGCCCTCTGTGGCACGTGATCGTGGGAGTATAACAGTAAGCCCTATTCGTGGGACAATACTGACTCGAGGATGATAAGGGCAAGGCAAACTCCTATCAAGAGGAGCGCAAGGCTTAGACCGATGAGAAGGATAGAGCAGATGAAGACAGGATAGATTCAAGAAGACCAAGCTGCGGACTACGGCGCAGCTTGGCTAACCTTATATACATATACACGAGGGCTTTAAAGCGCCTCTTGAATGGTAAGTAACCAATCATGTATAGTATGGTTATCGTAATTGTCCGTCCGAGTCATACAGTAAGAGCCAATCACCTTCTCGTTGCTTATCGTACAGTACTGGGTTATCTGAACCGTTATCTGTGAGTCACATACCGCTATCACATGCTACCAGTCCGGGGATACGAGCTACCCGAAATCCGGCATCGTAACATCACCCCCTTTTCAAGGAGGATGCCCACATCCTAATAGCCTCGGTTGTGTCGATACTCTTGCTGGTCGGGACGTTCCCATAGAATCTCCGGGTCCCCGAGCTCCCGTCGTTCCCTTTCTAAGCGTGCGAGGGTGTTGGCTCTGTGGAGATGGGCGGCGCATAGCAACCGGCGACTGTAAAGGACAGCGATTCCTGCCTCAAGCTCCTTGATGCGTTGCTCCAGGCGCTGCTGATCTTGCGTCAGCGCCCGGTATCGTCAAACTTTAGCCATGATAGACTTATCTTTAAGTGCCTGGAGGCACTGGTCCATTATGGGCTGTTGGGGATGTCCCCACTTGATCTTCTTCAGTTGCTCCTCGGTGTATTTGGGGGGTTGCGGCAGGACGGGACGTGGGCTGGCATAGAATGGGGATACATAGATTCGGTCCGTGCGGTCAGTCCCCATAAGGATGATAGGATCGTCGCTCTCGATGAATTGGTACCACAAGGCCGGCCGAGTAACCCCTTGGATGGTAATGGGAGCCGGGATATAGTCACCCCTGGCATTACGCGTCCATCCCGCAGGAGTTTTTGCCTCGAACGGCTGCTTGAGCGGGTCTTCTAGGGGTTCTCGCCATTTATGGCGCATAATGGGGTCCCCACTTGTGGTGGTGGCAAATGGAGTGTCGTCAGGTAAGTGTTCATACCGCCCGTAAGTGATGTGGGGATGCTCAGCTGGGTATAACTCCGTTTCCCGCTCTACTGTTCCGAATTCTTGAGTCACTGCTCGCGCAACCGCCTTATTTCGGCGCGCCTCCTCAACAGCTTCTCGCGCCTTGCGGCGTTTGCGGCGGCAAGTTGCTCAGTCGTCCACGCTTGTGCCGTGTGCCACCATAGTTCCGCTGGCCTCTTCACGGTCGGCTTAAAAGCGGAATCGTACCGGTAGGGGCTCGGAGTCGCTTGTATCCTCTCCCACGATGAGAGGGTTCTTGTAAGATCCAGGGCTACGCTTCTCCTCGTCAGGAATGTTCCGCACTGTAAGCAGCCGGGGCTGTAGTGCATCTTCGGACAGTGTTGCCTGCGCAGGGCCGGGGAAGGCGCGCTCCACAGCGGCAAGTTCGTCCCTGGTAATTGGGGCAACCACTGTTCCCTCGTCTTCTGTAGTTGCATGGACCACAGCGGCTCCTTCTCCGGTGCTGTGGTCATCATTGTTGCTGTCGTCGATGGTTTCCCACCCAAGGGCGGCGGTGTTGCCGGTTTCGTGGACTCGCTGAAGTCGTCGTCGCGCTTCTGGAAGGGAGATGAGTCCCTCCAATAGCTCGGCAGAGAATACTTCTTCAGCGGTTTTAGTGGCATAGTATGAAAAGTCCATGGGGTTTGGGTAAGAAGTGGGATATGGAACGGGGGGTAAGGAGTGAGACGACTCAGCAGATGTCAAGGTCCTTATATTCATTTGTGGGTCGGAGTTTCATTTCTTGAACTCCGCTATTTTATCATCGGCAAAGATATCGGCTTCGTTGACCCACTGGTTCTCCACGTCCGGATACCCAAGCCATTTGACCAAATATTGCCTAGTACGTCTTCTGCCGAACAGCCAGGTGTCCAGAACCTTCTCGACTTCGTATTCTTCCTCCCCTTCTACAAGATCTGGTGGCAGATGTGTGAAATTTGGTCTGTGAAGGGTAGTTTCACGATAAGGCGTGAGAAGATCAATGTGGAACACCGGATGGATCTTCCACTGAGCCGGCAACTTCAGGCGATAAGAGTATGGCGACATCACCTGGTCTATCGTAAAAGGTCCGTGCCTTTTTGCCACCAGTTTTGCGCTCGGTTGACTGGTCTTGAGATTGCGCCCATCTAGCCATACTTGGTTGCCAACCTTGAACTTGGGTGTATCTTTGTGCCTGACCCACAAGGTCTGGGCTTTTGTTATCAATGATTGCGCTTCTCGTCATGCTTCCTTCAATTGCTCCATGCGTGTGGTTATCTGCGGAAGGAGGGACGGCTTATCCGTCCAATCAGCGCGTGGGTGGTACCCCATGAGGAGTTCGAAAGGGGACTTCCTCGTTATCTCGTGGGGCCACGAGTTATGTGCGAATTCCGCCAGAGGTAGATAGTGGAGCCAGTCCTTCTGGTGATAATCCACTTGGAAGCGCAAGTATTGCTCCAGCCACTGATTGGTTCGTTCTGATTGCCCATCCGTTCGTGGGTGATACACTGACGAAATGTTTTGTTCGATTCCCAGCTGCCAGCACAGTTCCCTCACGAATTTGGACCCGAACCGGGGGTCCCTATCCGATATAATTTTAGTGGGGAGACCATAGCGAGCAAAGATGTGCTTAGCGTATAGCTGGGCCGTCTCTTCTGCTGATATATCTTCGCAGCAGGGTATGAAAACCGCCGCCTTCGTGCAGTCGTGGTCTGTAACCGTTAGTATCGAGTCGTAGCCTCCCGAGGAAGGGAGTTTGACAATGAAGTCCATGGCCATGACTTCGAATGGTTTCGCTTCTGGCTTTGGGAATATCGGTTGTAGGGGTGCGCGTATGGGTCGCGTGTTGGCCTTATTCTGTTGGCACTCTGCGCATCCCTTGACGTATTCCACGATGTCCTTGGTCATTCCTGGCCAGAAATAGTGTCATGCTACCATCATACCCATCTTAGTCATTCCCGGGTGACCATATGCTGGTGGAGAGTGGTGAGCGTCAATAATAGCACATTTTTCGGTTACTCCCCCAGTGATAACGCGTCGTCCCTGTTATGATCCGGACGCTTCAGTCTTTTCACATGTATGTTGTCACTTACCTTTGCTTCGGTTCTGTTATCTTTGTTACCCCATTGGTGTGTCCCCTTTGTCCTATATGTGGTTTATCCCCTATTGTCTTGTGCTTCGGATAAGAAAACCCCAGATAACAACATTTGCATATGTCTGTCCTTGTGTGTTCGTCTTTGTGACTTGAGCACTATATATACTTGTACTTTACACTGTAAGAAGCCAGACTTGGCTTCGTTTGCAATCTAGCAACCTTGCCTTCGTACCTTTGGTGTGACCAGTTCTCTTCTCATCTTGTGAACCACCTCTCTCGACTCTAATCGAGTCAAACCCTCCTTCGAAGTCTTTGCAGTTGTACTATAACAACGCCACACCTGATTGACTTAGTTCGCCACCAAGATTAGGTGTAGAGAAGTGTCTTACACTTCGGACTAGGTGTCCTGTCACTAAGTCAGTTGTGCACATTGTGCATAACATTTATTAGACACTACTAGAGTCGTAGCATCGCAGACAATAGACGTCTTTGCTCATCTATTAGTGTGTGTCTTCACAGACACTCTGAACCTTTGAACCACCCCTTGCACAACGCCCCTGCTAGGGCGTAACATAAGCCAAGTCTACTACAACAACAAGAACCCTTCGACCTCACCAGACCACTCAAGAAGCCATTGCCCTTGAGGTGCAGACTGGACGACCCACTCTGACACAAGTAGGCGTCACAGAACACTAGGAATCAAACCACAGCATAGAATGACCACAACAGTGGCAAGCATCATGTCCCCAGAACAAAAAGAACCCCAATAACTCACAGAACAACCACCATCGTGGCGAGCATCAAACTACAGTTTGAAGAAGACAATAGTTGGACATCAGTCACAGTTAGAACACAAGACGATCTCCCAGAACACGTCAAAAGAAGGGGAGAAACAGGAGGCGCATATTGGGACACCTTTCCTCAGAATCAACCACCTAGCTACAAGTGCTTAGTACGAGGCACACCAAGAGCAGTAGAGTTCATAAACAACGACTGGTATCTCCTCAACTACTCTAGAATCAAAGGAACATATCAGGCCAGAAGCGCAGACGTTGCACCCAGACAAAACCCTGCAGGACTAGGTTGGTGGAAATCAACAGATTCGCAAAATCCCCTTCCCCCACCACAACCACCACAAAGAATCGCCACACCAGAAGCATCCGGGAGCGGCACATACAGAGCACCACAAGAATCCTCAAGCGAGGAAGAAAAAGACACTGAATCAGACAAAGAAAGCGACCACAGTGAACAAGAACAACCACAAACACTTGCTGTGAACACAACCACTTCGTCATTTGGTCCCCCACCCACAGAACCCTTTCAGATCGGCTCAGCACTATCAGACACACCACAGACCACAACTTCTCGACTCCCACCACTACTAGACACACTCCCACCACCCCCAGACACTACCCAAACACTTCCATCCCTCATGGCCACTTCAATCAACACCACAGGGTCAGGAACAACCCCACCAGAGAATCCGAGTGGAGGAGGACTAAAAGGGGTTACACCCACCTCCTTCTCCGGTGACAGGAACCAAAGTGCACAGTTCAAAAGAGAGATGCTCCGCTTCATTAAACTAAATGAGGAACACCCCATGATCAAAGAGTACTATTCACGAATTCTATACTGTTTGACCCTGTTCAAGGGACCATCAGTGATGCTATGGGTTAACTCCATAGAAGACGCAATGGAGGCAGCAATAGCAGACACTACAAACACTATAACCAAGAAAAGCAAGAAATTGTGGGACGACTTCCTTGCCACCTTTGACAAAGACTGGACGGATTCTTTAAACAAAGAAAAGGCATATGGACAACTAGTCACTTTAAAGATGGCACCAAGACAGCTGGATGAGTACATTCTCCAGTTTGAACGTCTGGCAGGACTTGCAGGATGGTCCAGAGACGCTCCAGGAACAGTGGAGTTCTTCAAAAGGGGACTCATCACACCCTTGTACAAAGCATGCCTAATGAGGAACACTATCCCCGAAACTATGGACCAATGGCAAACAGCAGCAAGAGCCGAGAACCAAAGGTACCAACTCCTGAGATCAGGACCAGGACTGCGGACCTTCAGACCAACTCAAAGTGTCACCAATCAAAGACAGAGACCTAGAGACCCCAATGCCATGGATGTGGACGCCACCACCTCTTCCCCCACTTTCAAGAAGCTCACAGACGAAGAAAGGAGACAGTACATGAAAGAAGGAAGGTGCTTCAGGTGTCGCACACAGGGACACATGGCAAGAGAGTGTAACAAGGCCCCACCTCGTCCCCAAAGGACTCAGACACAAGCCAGAGCCACAGACTCCAAATCGGCGGAGGCAGATGAAGCCCCACCCACTTATCCAGAAGCCAGTACCTCCATCGCCACAACTACCACACAAGACAAAGTTCGCCAAACCATGGCACTCATAGAGTCAATGAATGACGAAGAAAAGAAGCGCTTCTGTGTGCTGGAACAAGATTTTCTCGAAGCCGACCTGTGAGAGCTGACAGGGAGGCATGTGCAATGTACAGTATTCGCGATAGTGCTATGACAATCAAAGTTTCCATTCGCCTTTACTACAAAGAAGCTCGAGTAAATGTGCTCTTGGACAGTGGAGCCACAGACAACCTCATTGATCGGAACCTTGTAAACAAACTAGGACTAGGAACCACACCCCTAGAACCTCCCAGACTTGTCAGAAACGTTGATGGGTCCTTAAACAAAGATGGAACCATCACAGACAAATGCCAACTATGGATAAAGAGAGGGGAAAGCGAAACCCCTTTCCAATTCTTTGTCACCAGTTTGGGAGAAGACAGGATGATCTTTGGTTATCCCTGGTTTGAACATGAGAACCCAGAAATCAACTGGAAGAAACAAGAACTGAAAGGAGAACAAATCGAACTCCTAACAGGAGGATACAGATTTCGAAGGAAGAGACACCAGGAAGCGAAAGTAGCAGTGTCCACCTTTGACCCAGTCAAAGAAACCCCAATCCCAGAGGAATATCAGCGCCACCACAAGGTGTTTTCTGACGAAGAAGCACAACGCTTCCCACCACAAAGAGAAGAGGACCATACCATAACCCTACAGTCCGATGCACCCCAGAAAATCAATTGCAGAATATACCCTCTGACACCCCAAGAAGACGAAGCCCTGAAGGCTTATCTAGATGAAAACCTAGCTAAGGGCTATATCTACGAAGGAAGCTCCCCTTATGCCTCTTCTTTCTTCTTTAGGAAGAAGACAGATGGGGGTTTGCACCCCATTATCGACTACAGACACTTAAACACATGGTCCATCAAGGATACATATCCCCTTCCACTAATCTCCGACATTTTGACCAGTTTAAGCGGAAAGACCCTCTTTTCAAAGTTTGATATTAGATGGGGATATCACAATATCCGCATTAAGGAAGAAGATCAGTGGAAGGCAGCGTTCAAAACCCCAAGGGGATTATTCATTCCCAGAGTCATGACATTTGGTCTCACCAATGTGCCAGCCACATTTGCCAGAACAATGAGTCGAATTCTCCGCCCCCTTATGGACAAATACCCCAAAGAACTCTTTGTGTATATGGATGACGTCCTAATAGCAACAGAGGAAAACCTAGATCGACATAGACAGATTGTCCATGCACTACTGGAAATCTGCGAGGAAGAGTCTTATTTCCTTAAGGCGTCCAAATGCGTCTTTGAACAAAGGAAGATAAGCTATTTGGGGATAATCATTGATGGATCCCAAATCAAGATAGACCCTAAGAAGGTTGAAGGACTCAAAGATTGGCCCAGAACGGTCAAGACCCTCAAAGAAGCGAGAAGTGTATTAGGGACACTGAGCTATCAACGCCCTTTTATTCCCCTTCTTCGCACACCTTGCCAAACCAATTTCAGACACAATAAAGACAACAGAAGGACCCTTCAAATGGACAAAGGAAGCGGCAGAAGCACTGGAGAAACTTATTACAATCATCTGTAGCGACCCAGTGCTTGGCCAACCAGACATGACCAAACCCTTTGAATTAGAAGTGGATGCCTCAGCTTTCGCAGTCGGAGCTATTCTGACACAAAGAGACTCCAGAAACAAATCACAAGCTATAGGCTACTTCTCAAAAGCCTTCAATGCAGCGGAACGGAACTATGATATACATGACAGAGAGCTCCTAGCAGTGCTATGGGGACTAGAACATTGGAGACCACTCCTCATGGGATCACCACATGAAATCACATTGTTTACGGACCACAAGAACCTAGAATACTACAGGCACCCTCAACGGATCAATAGAAGGGTAGCTAGGTACATCCCAAGACTGGCAGACTACAATTATCGATTAGTCCACAAGCCAGGCATCCAGAACCATGCAGACTCCTTCTCCAGACGACCAGACCATGTGAATGGAGAAGAAGATAACAAAGATGTGGTGGTCCTATCACCGGACCTATTTGCAAACACTGCCCTTTCTGTCAGAATAGATGATCGCGTCATGGCACACCAAATAGAGCACAAAGACACACTGGAAGAGTGGGCACACCCCTTCCAGCTCGTGAAAAATGGAAAACAATGGTGGAAAGACAACAAACTTGTGGTTGTGGACAACATCACGCTAAGGAGGGGGGTAATTTCCCTTTTCCACGATCTCAAGACAGCTGGACACCCTGGAATAACAAAAACACTCTGGCTAGTGGCACAAGACTTCTGGTGGCCAAACATGAAAGAAGATGTCGCCTCATATGTACAAGGATGTGCCACATGTCAATCAAACAAAAATTTCCCTGGGAACCCGAAACCACCACTCTTCCCCATCAAGACAAAGTCCGAAGCACTCCCCTTTGAGACTATCACCCTAGATTTCATTACGAAATTGCCAGAATCAGAAGGTTATGACACAATTCTCACCATAGTCGATCATGACTGTTCCAAAGCAGCCTTCTTTATCCCTTGCAAAGAGACAATAGACGCAGAAGGGGTGGCAAAACTATATGCCAAGACAGTACTACCCCACTACGGACTCCCAAGAAGAGTGATCTCTGATAGAGACCCCAGATTCACTGCCACATTCACAAGAAGACTATGCAAAGACCTAGGCATAGAACAAAACATCAGCACTGCTTATCACCCCCAGACAGATGGACAATCTGAACGAGCAAATCAATGGGTAGAACAGTACCTCAGAATGTTTATCAACCATCAACAAGACAACTGGTCGGAGTTACTACCTTTAGCACAATACACACACAACTCCTGGCCAAGCGCGACCACAAAGAAGGCACCATATGAGTTGATCTTGGGATATATTCCAAGAATACACCAACCCAAGAGAAGCACACAACATACCTTCCGCACCACCACCATCTCCTTTGGAATTTGGCTGTGGTCCCGCATTTTCACTCTCAATCTTGGAGATAACGACTGGATTACCTCTCGACCTCCTCAATTTCCTTAGCCTAGAGCTCTATGGAGCAAGACAATCCAAATCATCCGAATCATCCACCTTCAACGCCATCGGGGCAACACGTTCCGTGGTCTACCCCAATCATACCGCAATCGCCCCTTAACATGGGTGATCTCAACCAACATCTCGCAGCATCCATCAACGATGGCATCGAAGTCTTCGACGCCATTCAATCTACTCCCACTACATGGGACCCCACTCCCCCGGTTAACTCTGGCCAAATGGAGCTTCAAGGGACTCCTACCGGACCTGAGATTATCTCGGACGACATAATCAAGCAACAAGGCGCTATTGTCGATGGTGAGGACAGCCGAATGGCTTCTCCCGTCCAATACAACGATGACGACAACAGGAGGGACTCCTCCGAGCCGGTGTGCTTGGGGGTTAAACTGGGTCCTTCTTCCTCGCAATCAAGTCTCCGCGCTGCAATAGTGCGTGCTGCGGAAATGGAGCGTGGCCGTTCCTTGAAACGCCTGCCCGAGAAAACAAGGCGGTTAATCGAAGAGACTTTCCGCACTAACGCAGGTTTCGATCAGGGAATTACGCTTCCAGAAGAACCTGAAACCATTAACGTACGATCAAGCTCCACCCCACGCGCATCAAGAGCGCGCAGTAAGGGGAGGGACCATTCGCGCAGCTCGGCCTGGACTCATCTCACATATGAGTCGGGTTGTTCTGAGGAACTAGCCTATTTCCGGGAGGCCGTCCCGGTACCAACCGACATTGCAGAATTCTTTGGTGACATAGAGAAAGCGATCAAACACCCTATGATGGCGCCGCCCATCGACCTATCGGACATGGAGGTCGAAGGGGAAAAAGGTGATGACGTATACGGGGTAGGTTACAGCGCGGGTCAGAGAGAAGACTTGGCGACTATGATTCAGGACTTACGAGAGGAGATTGGCCACGATATCTCTGAAGGAGCTAGCGGCTGGTCGGAATTCTATCTCCAAGACATGATTAAACTTCGCGCTGGTTCTTCCATTCCGGCTAACGTTCAGGATTTCAATGACTCAATGGGGATGGTCTTGTCGGCGCTCGATGCCGGACTTGATGATGACCTTACCACTAAAGGGGTGACGCCCTCTTCATGGTTTAGGTTGTCAGCCGCCCTACTCGCAGCAATGACCAGGGGTGTATTACGCTCCGGCGGCCCAAAGGTCAAAGGAAGGGTCAAGCTTGTTCCCGATGAGGATCATTTCCGTGTCGCACCAGGTTTGGGTATGCCTACCACAGAAGGGGGACGAATTGTTGTGATGGCACGCCACCTCGCGGAGCTATTTGAACAACATGAGAAAGGAGACAACTTACCGTTTGTTGAGTATTTCAACAACCTTCAAAAGGTAACACAGAAACACATCCAGAGGGCCGTCAAGTTGGCCGCAGTTGAAGCATACCAAGAATCGACAGGTGACGCTGACAAGATCCGTGAAATTGTCATGGACGATATGGCGGACCAGCTCATCAATCAACTCAAGGACAACCCAACAGCACAAGCGGAAGTAGAACGCAAAGTTCGCGAGCGCATGATGAAGAAACTTGAGGAGGAGTGTATTGAGGACATTGACGAATGGAGGACGGTCTATCGTAAAGGATTGGCAGCGGCCCTTCGGGCCGAAGCCACTGGTACTGATATTCCCGTTTTGTCTCACAGCCAAATTGTCAGAGAGTGCAGCGAAGAAATTCAAGCACAAGCGGACAAGAAGGCTGCCGAGATCAAGGAAAGCATCATTAAGGAGGAGGTTGAAAAGTATCTACTCCTTCAAGAAACTGATAACGCAAGGGCCATCATAAGGCGTAAGTACTTGGAAAATATCGAGGAAACCCGACGTGAAGTCAGGGCGGAGATTGCGTCCGAAAAGAAGAACTGGGCGGTCGCATATCGCGATTCGGTCCAACTCACATTCCTTAGGGAGAAAGCGGCACTGCTGGGTTACCAGTTGTTCCGGAAGGATGAAGACGAAGAACGCGAGGGGCGCTCTTCCAAACGCGCAGCCCAGGAAGGTAAACGTTCCCGATCCGCTTCACGAGCGGAGGACGTTACGCCTGACATCCCTGTTACGCCGGCAACCAAGCCACGGAACTTGGATGGTAGTGTTACGCCTCAAGCACGAAAGAACAAGAAGAAGAAAGGAGGGCGGAAGCTTGTCATCCCAAAGCCCTTCTCTACTGCCGGAAGCGAGGCATCGTCGGCCGAAGATGGAATGGAGGAGGACCCACTCCCACCACCCAACTTTAGTGCTGACGCATCTCCAGTTCCTGCGCCGCCAGTACAACCCATTTCAATTCCAGTCAACGTACGAGCTTCGCAACAGCCGCACATGCCAGTACGAGACCCGATTACGCTTCCGGTCGACGCATCCTTTGATGATTCTTTACGGGGAGTTTCTTCTTCCATCCACAATCCCGAAAACGTAATGGAAGATGATTCTCCGTCACCTCCCATTAACACCGGTATTACCGAGAAACCCACCGCGGCCGCTAACCGAGCACCTGCGGTGGCTCTACCGGCTCTCCCGGCTATCCCACTACTTCCAGGACTCGCAGAGCTGCTTAACGCTCTTCAGACCAACATTACCACAGCCTTCTCGAATCAGATTTCTTCGCTTACGGATCAGATGGACCAACAGGACATCCGTATCACCAACATTAGTAAGCCAAACGGGAATAAAGGCAAGAGCGTAACTAAGGCTCGCGACCCTCCCCCTCACCTCCCCCCCGCTGCTGCTCCTGATGTAAGGCCAGATGCTGTGGTGGCTCACCTTCCTAGCACGGCTGCTCCTGGTGTAAGGCCAGATGCGGCTGGGGCCACTAACCCCGCTCCCGGAGAACCGATGGGACCTCCTATTGGACCCCCCCCTCCCGCTAGTGCACCCTCATTACCAGCACGGAAGAACGGACCGGTTCCAGTTCCTAGGAACGCAACCAGATGGGCTTCGATCGTGACATCATCCACATACGCCGGACAAACTGCAGCTCGGGCTGGTGCCATCACCAATGCAAGCGCGGTTGGTCGTATGGTTGTCAGGGGAAAGAAAGCGGGAGGCACTCCTGCTTACCTTATTAACACAGAAATCACAGTCATGAGGGGGAAGGGTCTCAAGGATCCGAAGAAAGAGGAAGCTGTTCGCAACCTCTCCCCCAACCAGATCATTCAGTCGGTACGGAGCCAGATGGAGAAGCTGACGGCTTCTCCCCCCATGCTCATGTGCGGGCGTTGGTCAACTAAGCCAGGATCCCTCAATTTTGTTTATGTTTTCTCGGGTTCGGTTCCGTTTAACATCATCTCTCAATACAGGAAGGCGTTGGTCGAACCGCTAGGGTGCGGAGACATCCTACCCAACTGCGGATGGACCTTCGCACAACTTCGAGGAGTACCCACCTCCGACGGAGGGGGGGTTATTCACTCACCCGACACACTCCTTCGAGAACTACGGCTTATGCCGTTCTTTGAAGATGTGATGACTTACTATCAAGTAAGTCAACGGTACTTGGGGCACTTAGGGAGTAGACGAGGGATATGAGGGACAAGGAAGATGACAATGAAGAAGGCAGAGAGGATAGCTTTAAACACAAGCAAGGGGGCAAGAAGGCAGAGCAGAGGGGAGAGAGGGAGCAGTGCAGTAGACTATGACCTTGCAAGTGGGAGTTCACAAGTGGACAGTCTGAGGGACTGTCCGTTGTATTGCGCCAGCTTATATACCTGGCTACATGGTGTTTACATAATGGAATACTCTGGAAACTGGTAGAAGCTTTATAAATACCGTCCAATGGCAATAGTCTCTCTGGGAATGTCCTGGAAGCTTGTGGAAGCTCTATAAATACCATCCAATGGCAATAGTCTCTCTGAGACCTGGTGACCTTTTCCGCAGTTCTTCTGTGGAAACTGGTAGAACTCTGTAGAAGGTTGTAGAACCTTCTACAAGGAACTAGTCACGTGACAGATCACGTGACCCTCGGAGTATAATTTCAAACTCCGACTTCAGATTTCCTAATTAGGAAGTTGATTACGTAATACCGGACCGGTCCGGACCGGCCTGAACTCTTGAGTCATAACCTAAGCTTGACGGTTCATGACAGTATCCCCTCTTTAAGGTCTTGCTGCGCCGACAGCATCCTAATGTTACTTGGTTGAGGGGCTCTTGGGTTGTTTGCATGATACTCTTGTACTAGCAGGTTTGCATGCTTCATTTGTGACGCTGGTAACCAGGAGTTTTCTGAACTTGGGTACCCTTTCCACTTGACTAGGTATTGTATTCCTCTCTTGTTGGGCGAAAGTCTGGACTGGAGGATTGTTTCTACTTCATAATGGTCTTCTTCTCCCTGGACTATTTCTGGGGGTGGTCTAGTGAAGTTGGGCCCGTGGGCTGTGGTCTCCTTATAGAGGGAGATAAGGGAGTTGTGAAAGACTGGGTGGATATGCCATGACTTTGGTAGTTGAAGTTTACAATT
>WTXK01000612.1:0-25450 GCA_025769895.1 Lactarius psammicola
CCACAAATGCCGAAATGCCGACCACTTCCCCCACTAGTGGAATGATCCGGATGGTGTGACAGTTTGTGACAAATATTTGCAGATGTGCATGCAAACTTAGATGTCTTCCGCACCATCAAATAAAATAGAAACAAATACAAAAAAATCCTTAGAGGATACACCCCCAGACAAACGAGGTGTCCTGAGGTTAATTGATGAGTGACTCAGCGGTGGCTGCACTGAAACCAGAAATATGTGTAAAATTGTCAATTACTGTTACGAAACGACAGCGCACGTGACCCCGAGCCCTTGGAAGAGGGGCAACTGGAAGAAGAACCATTCGGCGACGATCAAGTATGGGCAGCGGTACTTGCCCAGGAAGAGCAACGTCACGCAGAAGTCATGCGACAACGGGCCGAGTATCACGGCATGTCGCCAAGCAAGGACTCACGTGACGAAGAAGAAGTCGAACGGATGCTGCAAGACACGCAAGCAAGGATGGAACGGCTCTCCCTAGAACTGGATGAGCGGCATTTGCCGGGTGAGCGATCGGCTTATGCACGGACAGAATCAGAAGAATGATCACGTGACCTTATCAGGACGGCACGTGACGAGTCTAGAAGCGGCTGGAAGGCCATGGACTATGCCTTATCGTAGCGCCTTGGGGCACAATAGGCGAACGCATTATCATTGGACAGGACCCTTATCATTCTTATCTCCCTATCCCCTATCATCGGCAATAAAGGGCATGTGTACATTTATCATTGCATATCACGGACTTACGGTATCGTTATCTCGAGGGGCTGTGCTTATCACGCCTCATGGTCTCTTATCTCGGACTTTACTTATCTTTGTGGTTCCTGGATGACTCATTCCTAGGATCATTGTATTAGGGTTTGCTGGGTTTAAACCTGCACCCTCTCATGTATATAAGGGCTAAGGACTTCGCTTTCATACCTTAGCTTTAGCAACTTGTATTCTTTCGCATTCAATCCTAGTCTGTTCCCTAGTGCTCTTCGCCTAGTGGTCTATCATTCCATCTTTGGTGCGACAAGTCAGGAAGCCTGCCAAGCAGCCCCACAGACAAGGGGAACCATCGACCGTTCACGCCAGTTTCGAGCAAGTCAAAGCCGAATACTTAGGAACGAAGGATCACCTGAACACGATTGGAGTCATGTGATCGGTGAACCCCAGCGCAGCGTTAAGTCAACGCAATACGGCCGCGGAACCGTAACATTTTGCTAAAGCTCTATCTGGGCATTCACCATAGGAAGAACGACACATTCAGGAAGACGTATCAGCGGGGTGGCCATACCAAGTATCCCGGAACTCGCACGCCGAATAAAAGTTGCAAGCAAGAGGACAAGAATGGAGACTCTTGAAGATGCAGTATTACGAGCCACGATGATCGAAGATGAGTTATCCACCCACCAAACAGAAGTACTCGCTGCTGTCAGACGACTAGCAAAAGGTAGCACATGCACGCGCAGCATGTTGCTCATACAAGGACTCGAAGGGACCACTCGCAAAAGGAATTGGCACGGATTGCCCTGCACAGTACGGAGTGCAGGATGAGGAAGATGGGAGCCCGTGAGCTTACCGGGTATGTTTCCCAATTCGAAATGTTATCGGACAAAGCTGGCTTGGACACAGACGACCGCGAGGCACTGCAGGCCTTCGAAAGCGGACTACATCCCCTCCTATATTTGGAAGTGAGGGCGCGACAGCCAGGAACGTATCAGCAATGGATCGAAGAAGTCATAAAGGCGCAACGGCGCTGGGACAAGAAACCGCAAAGGCCTGGCGAGGCATTAGAATACGCTGATAAAGGACAAGACGGACGACATGAATGGAGCGTCGAGGCAACAAGGGGCGACACGACTGGAGCGACCCACCATCACGAGTACGCGCGCACAGGACCTGCGCTGCGGAAGCGACGAACGACGAAGACCGAGCAGGAAAAGAAGCTCGAGGAGTTACGCAAGAAGGCCCACGAATACCACAAGAAACTGAGGCCACGACAAACGGCTAGGAGACTGACAGTAGAGGATGTGCCACAGGCACCACTGGGTGAGATCTCGACTCCCCAGCCACGAGCATTGACGCCAGGAGAGGAAGAACAGTTAGCCCTCTATGGGCCTCCAGATGACACGTGGGGCGTACCGGAGAACTTGGAGTTGCAATACCCACAAGCCCCGCCTGCCGAGGCGAGAGAACAATACGCGGGGCCAGCGCACACGACTGGAGGCGACTGGCAAGGAGAAGTAGCAGCGGCTCGTCAAGAGCTCGCAGAAGTAAAGCCCTGGGTTGAACACCAGGCATCGCCCGACGCCATGGACATGTTGGCAGGACGGGCGCGGGTGGCGGCAAGACTACGAGGAGGAGCGGCATCGCCTCCGGAGGGAGGACGGGATCTTATGGGGACCCCCTGGGTGTGTTTTCACTGCCAGGAATTCGGACATTTACGGCAGGATTGCCCTAACAGGCATCTCCCGCGGGTACCCCGACGCCGCGGACGACGACGAGGACGGCGTGGCGCGCAGCCACAGCAGGAAGAAGAAGGGCCCGGCGGGGCAGAAGAATACGCAGGATTGTACGTGCCTGGTGAGGCGTCAGAATACGCGGAAGGAAGCAGCGTTGCCACGGGCCGCTGGACGCCCTCCCGAGTGTGGGGGCAGGATCAAGAGCAAGACGAGCTCTACGGACCGGCAGACACGAATGGCGACGCCAACAGTGAGCAAGAAGTGGAGGACACGATTGGGGCCCCACAAGGAATCTACGAGGACGACGACGACAGCGACCGATCACATGAATGGAGGTTTGGAAGCGATAACGAAGACCCGCCAGCCACGGCGAGAGAAGAATACGATGACTACCCCGAGCTGGGGTGGAACATTGAAGATCGCAACAGCAATCATGGACACGACTGGGGCCATGGATTAAACGGCACGATAACCGGAGGACCAGTAGGAGCCGACCCACCGCCAAACCTCCGCCCTAGAAGAGGGGATGGACGACCAGAGACACCACCGCACGTTACGCGGGCGGTGGACGAGGCGTGGAATGCCTACCTCCAACGAGAAGGACGACCAGCGCAGCCAAGATACTGGGCGCCGAGGACAACGGACGAAGAAGACAAGTCGCGGTGGATAGACCGCGCAGCGCAGAGTACGGGTACGCGGTACCCAGGACATTTTGTGAGTCCCGCCGCAATTCCAGAATGGGGACAACCGCGCTCGCCATCGCCCGCAGGTATTCGGCATCGGGGCGATGCCCTTGAAGAGGGGATGATGTTATGAAACGACAGCGCATGTGACCCCGAGCCCTTGGAAGAGGGGCAACTGGAAGAAGAACCATTCGGCGACGATCAAGTATGGGCAGCGGTACTCGCCCAGGAAGAGCGACGTCACGCAGAAGTCATGCAACAACGGGCCGAGTATCACGGCATGTCACCAAGCACGGACTCACGTGACGAAGAAGAAATCGAACGAATGTTGCAAGACACACAAGCAAGGATGGAACGGCTCTCCCTAGGACCGGATGAGCGGCATTTGCCAGGTGAACGATTGGCTTATGCACGAACAGAATCAGAAGAATGATCACGTGACCTTATCAGGACGGCACGTGATGAGTCTAGAAGCGGCTAGAAGGCCATGGACTATGCCTTATCGTAGCGCCTTGGGGCACGATAGGCGAACACATTATCATTGGACAGGACCCTTATCATTCTTATCTCCTTATCCCCTATCATCAGCATTAAGGGCATGAGTACGTTTATCATTGCATATCATGGACTTACGGTATCGTTATCTCGAGGGGCTGTGCTTATCACACCTCATGGTCTCTTATCTTGGACTTTACTTATCTTTGTGGTTCCTGGATGACTCATTCCTAGGATCGTTGTATTAGGGTTTGCTGGGTTTAAACCTGCACCCTCTTGGGTATATAAGGGCTAAGGACTTCGCTTTCATACCTTAGCTTTAGCAACTTGTATTCTTTCACATTCAATTCATTCTCTTGCCTAGTGCTCTTCACCTAGTGCTCTACCATCTCTACTTTGGTGCGTCAAGTCAGGAAGCCTGCCAAGCAGCCCCACAGACAAGGGGAACCATCGACCGTTCACGCCAGTTTCGAGCAAGTCAAAGCCGAATACTTAGGAACGAAGGATCACTTGAACATGATTGGAGTCACGTGATCGGTGAACCCCAGCGCAGCGTTAAGTCAACGCAATACAGCCGCGGAACCGTAACAATTACACTCAGTATTCCGTGACAATAAATTTGGTTGAATGCCGAGTCCATTCCCTTTACAGATGGCTTCCTGCCCTGAATGTAGCGCTAAGATTTACCCCAGAGCCACTGAACATGGGACGGAGTGGCATGCAAAAAATCTGGACATTTAGACACAACGGACTCTCGGCAGTGTTGCCAAGTGTCCCGGTAAATAACAGCTAAAGTATCCTAGGGTTGAACTGGCATCTGTCCGGAGGACAGTTTGGGGTCTCTGCTCGATCACCAAGGGACTGCCACCACCAGCTATCACACTTTGGTCCCAACTGTGTAGGGATCAGATCCTAGGGGGTTACATTTGGGTATGTGTGAGATAACACCGCATGGGAACCCAGTAGCAGCATGAGATGCACATGGGACAAGGCATTAAATGGCCTCAGTATTCACCGTGCGTGTCCCTATGAACCTCTGGGTCCCCTCCAGATGTGGCAACATGATTGGCTCCAGGACTGAGTCATAGGTGTTCCCATGCGATAATCAAGTTGGCCTGGGGGATGTCTTCTGCTCGACCAAAGACTCAATATTTTTGCGCTTTGGCTCTCAACGATGCAACAAATTGTATGATATTTTCAAAACAAAGAAAACCATTTTTGAGAGTAATAATCAGATTAGAGAATCCTGACAATCCCATGCATAGACCCAATTGTGCCAATGGTTTGTGTAGCTCCATCATCATCACCATCACCCCCTACTGTCTCATCCGTAAAATCAGTAACAAAAGGATTCACAATAGGGATAGACTTGAACTTTGCATGGTCTTGTTGGAGTGTCTCGTCAATATATCTGTGATAGCTTCATGTCAGTAATAGAAAGGAATAGACAATACTAATGAAACCGGTACTTTGCCCATCCAGATGTAGTCCACTTCTCAACCATCAACCAGAAGTCAGTCCCCTTTACATGGGGTGTAGCTACTGGAGCATTGCCACGCCTGCGCTTCTTGCCACACTGGGATGTGGTGCCCGACATGGCACTGGATGGCCGTGAAATATCATCTTCTGGACAGTCTGGTTGGGTGCTTCCTGTTATGATCCAGACGCTTCAGTCCTTTCACATGTATGTTGCCACTTACCTTTGCTTCGGTTCTGTTATCTTTGTTACTCCATTGGTGTGTCCTCTTTGTTCTATATGTGGTTTATCCCCTATTGTCTTGTGCTTCGGATAAGAAAACCCCAGATAACAACATTTGCATATGTCTGTCCTTGTGTGTTCATCTTTGTGACTTGAGCACTATATATACTTGTACTTTACATTGTAAGAAGCCAGACTTGGCTTCGTTTGCAATCTAGCAACTTTGCCTTCATACCTTTGGTGTGAACAGTCCTTCTCTCATCTTGTGAACCACCTCTCTTGACTCTAATCGAGTCAAACCCTCCTTTGAAGTCTTTGCAGTTGTACTATAACAACGCCACACCTGATTGACTTAGTTCGCCACCAAGATTAGGTGTAGAGAAGTGTCTTACACTTCGGACTAGGTGTCCTGTCACTAAGTCAGTTGTGCACATTGTGCATAACATCTATTAGACACTACTAGAGTCGTAGCATCACAGACAATAGACGTCTTTGCTCATCTATTAGTGTGTGTCATCACAGACACTCTGAACCCTTGAACCACTCCTTGCACAACGCCCCTGCTAGGGCGTAACATAAGCCAAGTCTACTACAACAACAAGAATCCTTCGACTGTGATGACTTACTCTCAGTAAGTCAAGCAGAACTTGGGACACTTAGGAAGGTGACGACGGATAAGAGGGACGATGAAGAGGGCGATGTGAAGAGCAGAGAGGAAGACTTTAGACAGATGCAAGAGGGCAAGGAGGCAGAGCAGATCAATGATGATGAGCAATGCAGAAGACTATGAGGCTTGCAAATGGGAGTTCACAAGTGGACAGTCTGAGGGACTGTCCGTTGTATTGCGCCAGCTTATATACCTGGCTACATGGTGTTTACATAATGGAATACTCTGGAAACTGGTAGAAACTCTATAAATACTGTCCAATGGCAATAGTCTCTCTGGGAATGTCCTGGAAGCTTGTGGAAGCTCTATAAATACCATCCAATGGCAATAGTCTCTCTGAGACCTGGTGACCTTTTCCGCAGTTCTTCTGTGGAAACTGGTAGAACTCTGTAGAAGGTTGTAGAACCTTCTACAAGGAACTAGTCACGTGACAGATCACGTGACCCTCGGAGTATAATTTCAAACTCCGACTTCGGGTTTCCTAAACAGGAAGTTGATTACATAATACCGGACCAGACTGGACCGGCCTAAACTCTTGAGTCATAACCTAAGCTTGACGGTTCATGACATCAACCTCACCAGATCACTCAAGAAGCCATTGCCCTTGAGGTGCAGACTGGATGACCCACCCTGACACAAGTAGGCGTCACAGAACACTAGGAACCAAACCACAGCATAGAATGACCACAACAGTGGCAAGCATCGTGTCCCCAGAACAAAAAGAACCCAAATAACTCATAGAACAACCACCATCGTGGCGAGCATCAAACTACAGTTTGAAGAAGACAATAGTTGGACATCAGTCACAGTCAGAACACAAGACGATCTCCCAGAACACGTCAAAAGAAGGGGAGAAACAGGAGGCGCATATTGGGACACCTTTCCTCAGAATCAACCACCTAGCTACAAGTGCTTAGTACGAGGCACACCAAGAGCAGTAGAGTTCATAAACGACGACTGGTATCTCCTCAACTACTCTAGAATCAAAGGAACATATCAAGCCAGAAGTGCAGACATTGCACCCAGACAAAACCCTGCAGGACTAGGTTGGTGGAAATCAACAGACTCACAAAATCCCCTTCCCCCACCACAACCACCACAAAGAATCGCCACACCAGAAGTGTTACGCCCTAGCAGGGGCGTTGTGCAAGGAGTGGTTCAAGGGTTCAGAGTGTCTGTGATGACACACACTAATAGATGAGCAAAGACGTCTATTGTCTGTGATGCTACGACTCTAGTAGTGTCTAATAGATGTTATGCACAATGTGCACAACTGACTTAGTGACAGGACACCTAGTCCGAAGTGTAAGACACTTCTCTACACCTAATCTTGGTGGTGAACTAAGTCAATCAGGTGTGGCGTTGTTATAGTACAACTGCAAAGACTTCAAAGGAGGGTTTGACTCGATTAGAGTCAAGAGAGGTGGTTCACAAGATGAGAGAAGGACTGTTCACACCAAAGGTACGAAGGCAAAGTTGCTAGATTGCAAACGAAGCCAAGTCTGGCTTCTTACAATGTAAAGTACAAGTATATATAGTGCTCAAGTCACAAAGACGAACACACAAGGACAGACATATGCAAATGTTGTTATCTGGGGTTTTCTTATCCGAAGCACAAGACAATAGGGGATAAACCACATATAGAACAAAGAGGACACACCAATGGAGTAACAAAGATAACAGAACCGAAGCAAAGGTAAGTGGCAACATACATGTGAAAGGACTGAAGTGTCTGGATCATAACAAGAAGCATCTGGGAGCGGCACATACAGAGCACCACAAGAATCCTCAAGTGAGGAAGAAAAAGACACTGAATCAGACAAAGAAAGCGAACACAGTGAACAAGAACAGCCACAATCACTTGCTGTGAACACAGCCACTTCGTCATTTGGTCCCCCACCCACAGAACCCTTTTCAGATCGGCTCAGCACTATCAGACACACCACAGACCACTACTTCTCGACTCCCACCACTACTAGACACACTCCCACCACTATCAGACACACTACCACCACCCCCAGACACCACCCAAACACTTCCATCCCTCATGTCCGCTTCAATCAATGCCACAGGGTCAGGAACAACCCCACCAGAGAATCCGAATGAAGGAGGACTAAAAGGGGTTACACCCACCTCCTTCTCCGGTGATAGGAACCAAAGTGCACAGTTCAAAAGAGAGATGCTCTGCTTCATTAAACTGAATGAGGAACACCCCATGATCAAAGAGTACTATTCCCGAATTCTATACTGTTTGACCCTGTTCAAGGGACCATCAGTGATTGTTACGATTCCGGACACTTTCTTCACTTACACTTTTACTTTGACTCACTCCTATCCATATACATACAAGTGCCGGACTTACCTCATACTAATTACTCTGATGACTCATTGCTGACTGATGACTTGTTCTATGGCCTTCTATGGCGTTCTTTTCCTAGTATCATATGCTACTGTACTATGACTCATTCCTAGGACTCGGATCCTAGGATCGCACCATCTGTTTGTGACTCTTTGGTGCTGTACTAGTATATAAGTCGTTCTCTACTTAGCTTGTACAGTAGACTCGACTTCTTCTTGAATCACACTATACTTCAGTCTCACTGATTCTAAGGGGATTCCTTTCTGAGGATACCTTTAGTTGAACGTGCGGGCCTTCGTCTTTTGCCTCGCCTCTATTATTCAGAAGGACCTTCGAGTCACTTCCTCTCACTCTTGTTGAGCCCTGCTCCAAGTAGTATCATCGAACTAAGTCCTTGACCGGACTTCCGACTTCTATCGAACTTGACTTAGTAGCACGTCGCACGATCGCCCGTGTGAGCGTAACATTAAGTCGAGTCTCTACCTTTGAACCACGGTGGCTTCCCCAAAGAAAGGAAAAAGCCGTGCCGAAGCACAGTTCCAATCTGAATACATTGAACGAACCAGAGAAGACACTTTATCCGACGCAATCAAAGGAACAGTTGTCTGGGTTGACGAAGGAGAAAACGAAGGGTACTGCATCTACGATCGAACCTCTGGATACACTCCAGTAGAATATCTTCAAGACCTTCGCAAGTGGGCAATTGTGGTCAAAAGCAACACAAGTGGACAGTGGTTCACCTTTAAACTAGCACCACCCCACTTCCAAACAGGACCACTTCGCTCGAACAAAAGTCTTTTTGGCATAAACCCTGACCCACCAGAACAAGTAAACGCACCAGAAGAAACAACCCAACCAGAAGAACCACCCCAACAACAGACCCAAGCACCGGATATGTCGCAAACACACGTACAACCAGTCCAAGCCTCAACCAGTACCACTACTCCATCTGCGCCCCTCGGAGGCAGCGGTGGAGGAGGAGCCCCTGCACCTGCACCAGGAGGAGGTGGAGGAGGTGGAGGAGGAGGAGGAGCACCAGCACCTGGAGCACCTCCAGCAGGCGTAGCCCCGGCAGGAGGAGGAGTACCCGATGGGAAACTCGGAGGAAACCCTCCTGCAGAGTTCAATGGGGATCGCGGACAAAGCAAAGCTTTCCTTCTCGACTTCACTATCTATCGAGGCATGAACCCGAACGCAGCTATACTTCGAATCCCTTATCAAAGGGCTATGACTTTTCTGTCCTATATTAGAGGACCATTGGTGCAAGATTGGGTACAAGAACAAGTTACTTGGCTCAACGATCAAATTGGCACGGGGGTGCTGCCAGCCGAAGAAAATCTGTGGAACGAAGTAGAGATTCGATTCCGCTGCACTTATACCGACACTTCGGAAAGACAGAAAGCGCAAACCGAAATCTCTAAACTAAAGATGGAGGGAGGAAACATTGACGACTATAACGCCAAATTCGCCAACCTCGCCAACAAAGCCGGATATACTCTTAATGAAGAAGTAACCCTTAATCTGTACGCTCAAGGGTTACCATTTAAACTCATGGAGAGTATTCTGCGCCAACACCGACCAGTCAATTGGCAAGATTGGACAGAAGCAGCAGTAGAGCAACAGCGAATTTACAACCTCCTTCAAAGCCATTTGCGCAAACCCACAGGTGGAAACAATCCTCATCGCAAACAATGGCGTCGTAATATATACGCCAACAACAACCGAAACCCCAATGCCATGGATATTGGAAGAACCCATGCAAGAGCGACCATGACCAAGGCAGATAAGCAACGTTACCAGCAAGAGGGACTATGCTTCAGATGTGGCAATAAAGGACATATTTCGCGCAACTGTCCTCAACGCCAAAATACCCAAGCATCTGTCGCAACAACCTCTTCCACTATTCCCTCAACCACACCTACTATAGCTGCCACGGTCAAAGTAGAAGGAAACGCCAATATGAAAGCCTCGGAAAGAGCAGCAGCCTATATAGCAGCGATGCAAGCTGATTCCGACGATGTCAAAGCAGCTCTTGAAGAACAATTGTTTGGGAAACAGGGTTTTTCCAATGCTTGAACCCCGCGGCCTGGGCTAAAGCAATGAAGATTAGCGTGTACCATAGCAGATACCGATCTATGCGAATTCCAGTCTTATTTGAATCTGCACACGCGACGGCCGAAAGACAAGTGCTCATTGACTCAGGAGCAACCGACAATTTTATCAGTAAAAACTTGATAAATCGACTCAAGATCTCTACGTTACCAGTGGCGAAACCAATCAAAATATGGAATGTAGATGGAACGCATAACCAAGATGGTGAAATTACGCAATTCACCGACCTCAAAGTCACAACTGGTAGCCAAACCAAGACACTTCGATTCCTAATCACTCATCTAGGATCCGATGAAGTGATTCTGGGATACCCTTGGCTAACCGCTTTCGAACCCAAAGTACACTGGAAGGATGCCACATTAGACAAAGAATTCCAACCAGTCGTTATTACCAGTCTAGGATACGTATCTGTCGCCAACCGAAGGATTATAACGGAAGAACAATGGGAACAACAAGTAGAAGAAATTCCCGACGAAGTAACGCACCTACGCAAGACTACTACCGCATCAGAACTGGCTCAAAAGGCCGCAGACAAAACGGTAAAGACCTTTGAAGAAAGAGTTCCAAAAGAATACCATCGACATCGCAAGGTATTCGATGAAGAAAGTTCTCAACGATTCCCACCACCACGACCATGGGATCATGCCATTGACCTTATCCCAAATGCTCCTGCCACCATTGACTGCAAAATATACCCCATGACGCAAGTAGAGGATAAAGCACTAGAAGAGTTTGTCGAAGAACAACTGAAAAAGGGATACATTCGTCCATCTAAATCCCCTTACTCATCACCCTTCTTTTTCATCAAAAAGAAGGATGGCAAACTTAGACCAGTACAAGACTATCGAAAACTCAATGATTTGACTGTGAAGAATCGATACCCACTCCCATTAATCCCTGAACTTATTGACAAAGTAAGGGAAGCACGAATCTTCACCAAACTCGATATTCGATGGGGGTATAACAATGTACGGATCAAACCTGGTGACGAATGGAAAGGCGCATTCAAGACTAACAAAGGGTTATTCGAACCTTGCGTCATGTTCTTTGGACTCACGAACTTGCCAAGTACCTTTCAAACCATGATGGACACCATTTTCCGCGATCTGGTGGCACAAGGATGGGTAGTGATATATATGGACGACATTCTTATTGCAACACCCGACAACCTTGACACACATCGACAACTAGTACACCAAGTACTAGACCGGCTTGACGAACATGATCTATACCTCAAACCGGAAAAATGCGTATTTGAAGTACGAGAAGTCGAATACTTAGGACTTATCATCGGCCATGGACAAGTAAAAATGGACCCGGTCAAAGTACAAGGAGTGCGCGAATGGCCTACACCTACCAACCTTAAAGAAGTCCGTGGATTCCTGGGATTCTGTAACTTCTATCGACGCTTTATACGAGGATTTTCGGCTATTGCACGACCTCTCAATGATCTCACCAAGAAAGAAACGCCATGGGAATGGACAAGCGCAAGGAATAAAGCCTTTGAAGAACTCAAAGCAAGAATCAGTGAGGCCCCAGTACTGCAATGTCCAAAACTAGACGCACCATTTGAAATCGAAGTTGATGCATCAGGATTCGCAATTGGTGCGGTATTGAACCAAGAAGGAAACGACAAGAAAATGCATCCGGTAGCATTTTTCTCCGAAAGTTTCACTCAAACCGAGCGAAACTACGACATCTATGACCGGGAACTATTAGCAGTCGTCAAGGCCCTTAGAACATGGAGAACGTATCTTGTAGGATCCCCACATATTATTACCATTCACACCGACCACGCCAACCTCATCTACTGGAAAGAACCACGCAAAATCAGTAGAAGAGTCGCACGCGAATTCCAAGAACTACAAGAATACAATTTCATCCTCAAACATGTCAGCGGAACCAAGAATGCAAGGGCAGACGCGTTATCGAGGAGAGGAGATTATAATGAAGGAGAAGAAGACAATGACGACATCACAGTCTTACCCGAAGAATTATTCATCAACTTAGCAGGGACGGAAGATGAATCGATTGAAGAACTCTCAATGTGGAGCGAACTGAATCATCACAACAATCCAAAATCAGAATGGATCAACGCTCACAATTTATATCAAGATGATGTTGAAATGTGGTGTCACGAAGGAGCTCGAGTTGCCAATGTCGAGGGCAACATTGAACTTAAGAGGGGGGTAATTTCCCTCTTTCACGATCCCCCTCATCGCGGACACCCTGGAATAGCCAACACACACGCACTACTCAAAGAACGCTATTGGTGGCCACGACAAAAAGAAGACGTGGAAGAATATGTCAAGGGATGCGCAGTGTGTCAAGCAAACAAAATAAACACACACCGACAAAAACCGTGACTATTTCCTATCACGACGGATCCGGAGGCGCAACCATTTGAAGTTGTTACCATGGACTTCATCACCAAACTACCACCGTCAAAAGGATTCGACACCATACTTACCATCACTGATCATGACTGTACGAAGGCGGCCATATTCATTCCCTGCAATGAAACAATCACAGCAGAAGGAGTAGCACAACTATACCTTCAACACGTATATCCTCACTATGGACTGCCGAAGAAGATGATTACGGATAGAGATCCACGCTTCATTTCAACCTATATGCGCAATCTATGTCGAACACTAGACATCAAGCAAAATATTTCGTCAGCATATCACCCGCAAACTGACGGACAATCGGAATGCACCAACCAGTGGCTTGAACAATATCTTCGCCATTGGAGCAATGTTCAGCAAGACAATTGGGTCGATCTACTCCCTATCGCCCAGTTTGCGCATAATAGCTGGCCCAATGCAACGACCAAATGATCCCCCTTCAAGTTGCTAATGGGCTGGACGCCGAGAGCCACAGGCAATGAAGAAACGACGGATGCACCTGCAGTAGACAAGAGAATAGAAGATATGAAAGAGGCAAGGAAGAAGGCGCAAGAATGTATCAACCACGCTGTAAGGACTTGAGGGTCCTAGTGAGTTCGAAGGCGGAGAGTGTTTCCACTCCAAGAGAGAGGAAGAGGAGGAGAGGGGGAGAGAGACAAGACAAGACAAAGTGATGCTGTCCGATGCAGCGAGATCAAGCAAAAGACGACAAGAAGATTCGATTTCGAGTGCCCTCGTTTGGGCCTGACTCGAGTCAAATTCACGCGTGATAAGTTGAAAGTAAAAGTGGGGGAAAATGGCGACTCGAGCGCTCTTGTTCATTTAGCATGAAACATGTACTTAAATACAAAGACAAACCAGTACCTAAACTAGAGAAAGGAAAGAGAGAATCATAACAGGAACAAGTCAGAATAGGTAAGGTAGGATACAAGGCACGCCCGGAAATGGAGTGACACCAATATGACATCGCGATGCACGTTTCAGGCCCAGCCCGAGTGCTGGCCTTACACCTCCCAGGGGGTTCAAATCTTGACCGTCCCCGGTCAAGCTCCTTCTTGAAAAAATTTGAGGGTTTTGACGACGAAAACGATGAGATTGCCGGCTAGAATGGGAGTGGGAAGGGTGGCGCCTTGCGTGATGATGAGGCCGCCGCGTGTCTTCGACTTGTGCTTGCGAACGTCTTCGTGTGTCGAAGCAGAGCCTCCAGGGTCGAAAACGAGCCGTAGGGCGTGGGGCGTGTACTGCCGAAGCTGTCGTCGTTGCGCGAAAGTGTCCGAGTTGCACGACTTGGGGGTACCGTTCTGACTGTTGCCGAGGTCGTCGTTCTTGCTCCCGAACTCGCGCGCGTGGGTGAGAATGATCGCGAAGACGTTGATGAAAACTGAAACCAGGGCCGCAGTAGTGACGATAGTGAGCGCTAAGACGAAATGAGCAGAACGAGAGCCGGACAGTCGACGCAAGGGTGAGTAGTGTGAGAGATGAGGCACGGGCGTTGACGAAGCTTCGTAGACCAGTGAAGGTTCTTGCAGGAGTTGAGGGACCAGATACAGCAGCCATTGAGTCGTGAAGACTTGCTGATAAACTGGAGGAATCGTCGGCGAGGCAGAGACTAGCGCGATCTCGAGCGGGGAGGAAACTGAGCTGTCCGACGTGACTCCAAGTGGTAATATGGGTGTGCATGTGCGGGGGTTGGCGTCGGGGGTATGGAGGATGACTTCGCTTAGCGATGAGGGGGATGGCTCCGGGGAACTCGGCGGGACGACGTCGACAGCAGACGGAGGTACATACTCGAACTCCAGGTTACCAACCACAAGAGGTAGCAATAGCGACGCGGGTAATTGACTAGACGCAGGGAGGACGGGCGATGAGTCAAACGTCAAGGGAGATAGTGCATGATCCACAGCCAGACGACTAGGGGGTTCAGAAGGGGGCAGAGGCGCACACGTGGGCAAGTCAAGCTCCTGGGGAATCAGAGACATTGGCGCGGTCTCGGGCTCGGGCTGATCGTCTATTGCCATTCGCACAGAAGTCATGCACTCCGGGTCGAACGATTTCGAAAACGAAGGGGGTGCAGATGCAACCTCAGGGACGTCGTCAGTACTCGGGAAAGAAAACGATGGGGTCGATTGCAAGGGAAGTGACGACGGGGTGGTCGAAGACATCGACGCTGGCTCGGACTCGGGCTCTTCTTCCGTCTCCGAAGGCAGGTACTCGAAATTAGACAGAATTGAAAGCGTGAGAGGGCATGCGGGCGTGATCGAGGTAAAAGGTGGGGGTGTGGATGCGATCTCGGGGACGTCGTCAGCAGCCGAGCGGGCGAGCGAACGAAATATGGACTGGGTAGGAGAGGCCGAGGGGAGAAACGTGGATGGGGAGTTCGAAAACGTGGGCGCGCGCTCGGGGTCATCTTCAGCGACCGAGGGTGCAAGCGAGGGGGAAGATGTCAAGAAAGGAGAAATCGAGGGGAGCAACGTTGACAGGGAAATGGAAGACTTGGACTCGTGTTCGGGCTGATTGACCGTCGCCGAATGCGTAGGTGGTTGTTGAAACTCCGAGGCCGAAAGCGAAGACGAGATGGGCAACGTGGACGTGGGGTTCGAAAACGTGGGCGCATCCTCGGGCTGATTGACCGTCGCCGAACGCATGTGTGAGTGCTGAAGCTCCAAGGCCGAGAGCGAAGACGAAAGGGGCAGCTGAGGGTCTGGCGTCGAGGGTGATAGTAATTCCGAGCTGCTGTGTGTGCTCTCTGTCTCCGCGTTCGAAACGACAGCGCGCGACATTTCTCGGGGACCGTAATTGTCTCTCGATACGTGCTCTGCGACCGGCTGTTCGCATCTAACGCTTGGGGACTTGAACTGATACTCTGACGACCAAGACAGCGAGGCACCGTCGTACGCAAACGCTGCACGCGCGCAATGGAAAACGTCTTCAAAGTAGAAAGGAGTGTCGGGTGGCTGTATGGGGTTCTTGCCGATAAGACGGGGCTGAAGGGCTTTGCGATCTTCGGGATGAAATCCGCACCAGAACGCGGCGTCGCGGTCTTCTTCTGTCAGGTGGCCTGCATGGACTAGGGGGGCGCTGTAGCATAGAAAATCCCTGTAGTACTGCAACACGTCGTCCACGCAATCCATTCGGCTTCTGGAAGAGTCTTGAACATAATTGTACATCTTCTGCTTCATGACTTGGGGACGCGGGGTGGTACGGCCGAAGGTGTCGAGGAGGGATTGCCGGAACACGGACCAGTCGCGCGGACGAAATCCACTGAGAGTCCTACACAGCTCCTGAATCGAAGGGTCAATGTAGCAAATGATCGAATCAACTCGCTGCGGGTCTGTCAGTTTGCAATCGTACGCTTGTCCTTCGAATTCATCCAGGAAATCCTCAAACGTATCGGCGCATCCCGAATAGTACGGTGCGTACTCCGAATGAGGCGATGGCATTGCTGCCGGTCCAGCGCGAGGGTCATAGTCGTCGTAAAACATCTTCGGAGGTGGGTGCGATGGTCGGTAAATAGAAGGATGGGATGGCTTGGAGTGCTGAGGGTGCGAATTGAAGGCTGGGTGAAAGGGAAAGGTGGGGCTTGTCGAAGTGAGCGAACGTGAGATGGCAGGGAGGTAGCGAGACGAAATGACGGAGGAACGAGTTTGGGGATCAAAACTGTAAGACATGGAAAACTTATACAACGAAGATGGGGACAAGAGGGAATTCGGAGATCGAAGGGAAATCGAAAGCGATAAACGGTGAACGAAGAAGTGGGAAAACGAGATGATAGGAAGGTGGCGATGGGATGATAACGAAGTGGGGCGATTTCAACTTGAATAGGTGTTGGGCGTCGTAGGTCGATGGAGACTGATTAACATTGTGTGTTGATCACCAGAGGCGACCGAAGAGAGGGTAAAAGGTTGAAGGAATAAGGGGGGTTCGGAGGGGGAATCAACTGACTCCGCCTCACTGGGGCAGCCAATTTGTAAGGACTTGAGGGTCCTAGTGAGTTCGAAGGCGGAGAGTGTTTCCACTCCAAGAGAGAGGAAGAGGAGGAGAGGGGGAGAGAGACAAGACAAGACAAAGTGATGCTGTCCGATGCAGCGAGATCAAGCAAAAGACGACAAGAAGATTCGATTTCGAGTGCCCTCGTTTGGGCCTGACTCGAGTCAAATTCACGCGTGATAAGTTGAAAGTAAAAGTGGGGGAAAATGGCGACTCGAGCGCTCTTGTTCATTTAGCATGAAACATGTACTTAAATACAAAGACAAACCAGTACCTAAACTAGAGAAAGGAAAGAGAGAATCATAACAGGAACAAGTCAGAATAGGTAAGGTAGGATACAAGGCACGCCCGGAAATGGAGTGACACCAATATGACATCGCGATGCACGTTTCAGGCCCAGCCCGAGTGCTGGCCTTACAACGCGCAAGTACTTATGGCAGAAAGAGGCAAGCGTACTTTTGTCCCATACAAGGAAGGAGACATGGTTTGGCTAGAGGGCGTAAATTTACGTACTCATTACCCCACTTCCAAACTAGCGCCCAAAAGATACGGTCCCTTCCCCATCAAGAAGGTCTTATCGCAGGTATCATACGAATTAGACCTGCCAAGCCGGTGGAAGATACACCCGGTGATCCACGCTAACCTCCTGACACCCTATAAGGAGACGGCGTTACACGGGCCGAACTTTACCCGACCATTACCGGAGCTTATCGACGGAGAAGAAGAATACGAAGTGGAACAAGTTCTAGATTCACGCCGACAAGGCCGAGGACGTAAACTCCATTTCCTTATCAAGTGGAAAGGATTTCCCATGAGTGACAGTACGTGGGAACCTCGGGAAAACCTGACCCACTCTCAGTCCGCGATAACGGACTTCTATCGCCTACACCCTAACGCCGAAGGAGCGCCCAAGAGGACATAAAAGACAAAGACTCCTAGGCCGAAACGTATCCTCATCACTCCCCACTTTGAACTTGAACCACTACCACTATTGCTATGTCTTTCACTTCTGGCATCGTTTAAGACGAATATGAGTCTGTAGGCGAACGTCGCGCCGCACAGAACATAATCGTCCCTACGGCACCAGTCCCCATTCAAACTCCCCCTCCTCTTATGATCGGGTCTCCCGACATGCGCCGTACCCAGTTACTAGAATCTGAAGTTTCGACTCCCACTTTCCAACCCTTCCCTTATGCACCGCAAACTCCTCCCCCTGTGTCCCCTACTCTTGTCGACTGCAACACTGCCATCGCTACGGCAGTGCAAGAAGAAATAGTCAGACAGCAACCCCGACTCGAAGAAGACAATGGACTCATTGAGTACATTGACTATAACGCCGAACCAGAAGACGAGGAGGACGATGACCCCGGACTCCCATTCTTCCCCAACCTCCCTACTTCCTTACGTTACTATCCCCTTATGATTCCCAAATCTGACGAAGACCCCACTCGAGTTGTCGCCCCTTATATCTTTTACCACGACAACCACCAACAAGTTGTTGGATGCATGGGAAAGAACCAACCACCTTACGCAGAACCTGTTTACCTCCGTCCAGCCGCACCCCCTATTCGCCTCCCCATCCCTATTTCTAACGCACGTCTAGCTCAATTTGATCGCGAACACCCCAGGGCATACGCCATTGATGAGGTAGTGCAAGACCTCGGCGACCCCTGCATCAAGGCAGAAGTATCCAGACTTCGCGATGCTTTACGCAAACAAACTGCGATCAACAAGCAAAAGGAAGACGTCGAGAAGCAGCTCAACCAACTTCAACGAGCAGCCTTCGACACGGATTTGGAGGTCAATGGAATTAGGAAGAGGATGGAGAAGGCGGACTTGATACGCACTATCGCTGACAGATATGCCCAACTCTACCCGCAGCGAACCCGCGCAGATGTCCCTCAACTCGCCATATGAACCCACGGACCCGTCGAATTCCCACAGCAACAAGAAGCCCCACCGCGTAGTCGCTATACGTGCTGGAGATGTGGCAAGATGGGTCACAAGAAGGTCAACTGTCCCAAGAATCGTCCAAAGCACTGCTGGTTTTGCGACAGCAACCAGCATGTGGGAGCGGAATGCATATTCCGATGGATGAACGTAGTCGACCTACTTACCAAGGTGGACCCGTCAACGCGCCCCCGTTACTGTGGCAAGTGCTTCAACCATTACGCCACCCACGAAGAATACAATTGTCCCAAAGCAATTGCATGTCGACACTGCGCAGAACGAGGACCTCTGGGATTTCTCACGACTCACAACTGCCCCAAAGACCGCCAACCTACCCCACCTGATGGCGACAACTGGGATCTTGGCAGCGAGTACGGGGGGTCGAACTAGAAGTTGAGGCAACTTCACATCAAAAGGGGGGGTAATGTTACGATTCCGGACACTTTCTTCGCTTACACTTTTACTTTGACTCACTCCTATCCATATACGTACAAGTGCCGGACTTACCTCATACTAATTACTCTGATGACTCATTGCTGACTGATGACTTGTTCTATGGCCTTCTATGGCGTTCTTTTCCTAGTATCATATGCTACTGTACTATGACTCATTCCTAGGACTCGGATCCTAGGATCGCACCATCTGTTTGTGACTCTTTGGTGCTGTACTAGTATATAAGTCGTTCTCTACTTAGCTTGTACAGTAGACTCGACTTCTTCTTGAATCACACTATACTTCAGTCTCACTGATTCTAAGGGGATTCCTTTCTGAGGATACCTTTAGTTGAACGTGCGGGCCTTCGTCTTTTGCCTCGCCTCTATTATTCAGAAGGACCTTCGAGTCACTTCCTCTCACTCTTGTTGAGCCCTGCTCCAAGTAGTATCATCGAACTAAGTCCTTGACCGGACTTCCGACTTCTATCGAACTTGACTTAGTAGCACGTCGCACGATCGCCCGTGTGAGCGTAACAGTGATGCTATGGGTTAACTCCATAGAAGACACAATGGAGGCAGCAATAGCAGACACTACAAACACTGTAACCAAGAAAAGCAAGAAGTTGTGGGATGACTTCCTTGCCACCTTTGACAAAGACTGGACAGACTCCTTGAACAAAGAAAAGGCATATGGATAACTAGTCACTTTAAAGATGGCACCAAGACAACTGGATGAGTACATTCTCCAGTTTGAACGTCTGGCAGGACTTGCAGGATGGTCCAGAGACGCCCCAGGAACAGTGGAGTTCTTTAAAAGGGGACTCATCACACCCTTATACAAGGCATGCCTAATGAGGAACACTATCCCTGAAACTATGGACCAATGGCAAACAGCAGCAAGAGCCGAGAACCAAAGGTACCAACTCCTGAGATCAGGGCCAGGACTATGGACCTTTGGACCAACTCAAAGTGTCACCAATCAAAGACAGAGACCTAGAGACCCCAATGCCATGGATGTGGACGCCACCACCTCTTCCCCCACTTTCAAAAAGCTCACAGATGAAGAAAGAAGACAGTACATGAAAGAAGGAAGATGTTTCAGGTGTCGCACACAAGGACACATGGCAAGAGAGTGCAACAAGGCCCCACCTCGTCCCCAAAGAACTCAGACACAAGCCAGAGCCACAGACTCCAAATCAGTGGAGACAGAAGAAGCCCCCACCCACTTATCCAGAAGCCAGTACCTCCATTGCCACTACTACCACACAAGACAAAGTTCGCCAAACCATGGCACTCATAGAGTCGATGAATGATGAAGAAAAGAAGCACTTCTGTGTGCTGGAACAGGATTTTCTCAAAGCCGACCTGTGAGAGCTGACAGGGAGGCATTGTAGCGGAGTCCAATCGGCTACGACTTGAAAGACAAAAATAGTTGAAGTAATGAACAGGCCGAGGTTGGATACGCAAGCCTAGCGCGGAGATAAATCACGCGCTGAACCTGTAGACGATGCGGAGGGTAAGCACAACTTAAGACCTTTATTCAAGGTCAAAGGCAAGGGTTCACGCGGCGACAGGCTGAGTAGAAACCAAGAGGACAAGTTGGTTCTACTCAGGACGCTACAGCAGGGTTTATATACTACTGCGCTCATTGTATTACTAAGTACTTTAGTAAGTGTAATGACTCATGCGCTGACGCGTCGTATCTATTATTAGCCCTTATCTATTGTGCTGACTGATGCACAGTAAGCGACTATTACTACTTGATGACGCGTCCTTCTTATCTGCTGAGTAAATCCTAATACAACACGTCATACTACTTTAGTAATGTGTTCTACTACATTCTACAGAGTTCTAGCCAATCAGAACAAGCACATGCGCTATTGTTATCTATAACAATAGAAGTCCAAGAACGGCAAGACTGTCACACAGTCAAATAACATCACATGATGTATCCCACGATCACGTGACCCAAAGTTGCACATGTTGGCATCATGTGACTAACCATCTTATCATATCTAATGATAAGGAACTTAAGTACTTTGGCCGCTTATATCTTGCCCAAATAAATCCGTAAAATACAGAAAAATAGGGAAAATAATACGCGTCCGTGACAGGCATGTGCAATGTACAGTATTCGCGATAGTGCTATGACAATCAAAGTTTCCATTCACCTTTACTACAAAGAAGCTCGAGTAAATGTGCTCCTGGACAGTGGAGCCACAGACAACCTCATTGATTGGAACCTTGTGAACAAACTAGGACTAGGAACCACACCCCTAGAACCTCCCAGACTTGTCAGAAATGTTGATGGGTCCTTAAACAAAGATGGAACCATCACAGACAAATGCCAACTATGGATAAAAAGGGGGGAAAGCGAAACCCCTTTCCAATTCTTTGTCACCAGTTTAGGAGAAGACAGGATGATCTTTGGTTATCCTTGGTTCAAACATGAGAACCCAGAAATCAACTGGAAGAAACAAGAACTGAAAGGAGAACAAATCGAACTCCTAACAGGAGGATACAGATTCCGAAGAAAGAGACACCAGGAAGCGAAAGTAGCAGTATCCACCTTCGACCCAGTTAAAGAAACCCCAATCCCAGAAGAATATCAGCGCCACCATAAGGTGTTTTCTGACGAAGAAGCACAACGCTTCCCACCACAAAGAGAAGAGGACCATGCCATAACCCTACAGTCCGATGCACCCCAGAAAATCAATTGCAGAATATACCCTCTGACACCCCAAGAAGACGAAGCCCTGAAGGCTTATCTAGATGAAAACCTAGCTAAGGGCTATATCTACGAAGGAAGCTCCCCTTATGCCTCTTCTTTCTTCTTTAGGAAGAAGACAGATGGGGGTTTGCGCCCCATTATCGACTACAGACACTTAAACACATGGTCCATCAAAGATACATATCCCCTTCCACTAATCTCCGACATCTTGACCAGTTTAAGCGGAAAGACCCTCTTTTCAAAGTTTGATATCAGATGGGGATATCACAATATCCGCATTAAGGAAGAAGACCAGTGGAAGGCAGCGTTCAAAACCCCAAGGGGATTATTCATTCCCAGAGTTATGACATTTGGTCTCACCAATGCACCAGCCACATTTGCCAGAACAATGAGTCGAATTCTTCGTCCCCTTATGGACAAATACCCCAAAGAACTCTTTGTGTATATGGATGACGTCCTAATAGCAACAGAGGAAAACCTAGATCGACACAGACAGATTGTCCATGCACTACTGGAAATCTGCAAAGAAGAGTCTTATTTCCTTAAGGCGTCCAAATGCGTCTTTGAACAAAGGAAGATAAGCTATTTGGGGATAATCATTGATGGATCCCAAATCAAGATAGACCCTAAGAAGGTCGAAGGACTCAAAGATTGGCCCAGAACGGTCAAGACCCTCAAAGAAGCGAGAAGTGTACTAGGACACTGAGTTATCAACGCCCTTTTATCCCCTTCTTCACACACCTTGCCAAACCAATTTCAGACACAATAAAGACGACAGAAGGACCCTTCAAATGGACAAAGGAAGCGGCAGAAGCACTGGAGAAACTTATTACAATCATCTGCAGCGACCCAGTGCTTGGCCAACCAGACATAACCAAACCCTTTGAATTGGAAGTGGATGCCTCAGCCTTCGCAGTCGGAGCTATCCTGACACAAAGAGACTCCAGAAATAAATCACAAGCTATAGGCTACTTCTCAAAAGCCTTCAATGCAGCAGAGTGAAACTATGACATACATGACAGAGAGCTCTTAGCAGTATTATGGGGACTAGAACATTGGCGACCACTCCTCATGGGGTCACCACACGAAATCACACTGTTTACAGACCACAAGAACCTAGAATACTACAGGCACCCTCAACGGATCAATAGAAGGGTGGCTAGGTACATCCCAAGACTGGCAGACTACAATTATCGACTAGTACACAAGCCAGGCATTCAAAACCATGCAGACTCCTTCTCCAGACGACCAGACCATGTGAATGGAGAAGAAGACAACAAAGATGTGGTGGTCCTATCACCGGACCTATTTGCAAACACTGCCCTTTCTGTCAGGATAGATGATCGTGTCATTGGCACACCAAACAGAGCTACAAAGACACACTGGAAGAGTGGGCACACCCCTTTCAGCTTCGTGAAAAATGGAAAACACTGGTGGAAGGACAACAAACTTGTGGTTGTGGACAACATCACGCTAAGGAGGGGGGTAATTTCCCTTTTCCACGATCTCAAGACAGCTGGACACCCTGGAATAACAAAGACACTCTGGCTAGTGGCACAAGACTTCTGGTGGCCAAACATGAAAGAAGACGTTGCCTCATATGTACAAGGATGTGCCACATGTCAATCAAACAAAAATTTCCCTGGGAACCCGAAACCACCACTCTTCCCCATCAAGACAAAGTCCGAAGCACTCCCTTTCGAGACTATCACCCCTAGATTTCATTACGAAATTACCAGAGTCAGAAGGTTATGACACAATTCTCACCATAGTCGATCATGACTGTTCCAAAGCAGCCTTCTTATCCCTTGCAAGAGACAATAGACGCAGAAGGGGTGGCAAAAAACTAACTATATGCCAGAACAGTGTTACCCCACTACAGACTCCCAAGAAGGGTGATCTCTGATAGAGACCCCAGATTCACTGCCACATTCACAAGAAGACTATGCGAAGATCTAGGCATAGAACAAAACATCAGTACTGCTTACCACCCCTCAGACAGATGGACAATCTGAACGAGCAATCAATGGGTAGAACAGTACCTCAGGATGTTTATCAACCACCAACAGGACAACTGGTTGGAGTTATTGCCACTAGCACAATACACACACAACTCTTGGCCAAGTGCCACCACAAAGAAGGCACCATATGAACTAATCTTGGGGTATATTCTGAGAATACACCAAACCCAAGAGAAGCACAACAAGTACCTGAAACGAAAGAATGCCTGAAACAGATCCAAGAAGCCAGAAGAGCAGCCCAAGGCGGCGATAACACATGCCAGGCAACTGTACAAAGACTCCCCTCGTTTCAAACCCTATCAAGAAGGAGAAAAGGTGTGGCTAGATGCCAGGAACCTGAAGACAAACACACCCCAGTTTCAAGTTAGCTCCAAAAAGATATGGACTGTTCTCCATCACAAAAAGAATCTCCGCCACTACTTATGGAGTTAAGCTCCCAAGCAGTGGAGAATCCAACCCAGTATTCCATGCGTCACTTTCTCATGCCATACAAAGAAAACTCCATACAGGACAGAACTTCCCAGAGCCCCCACCAGAACTCCGAGATGGAGAACAGGAGTGGGAAGTGGAGAAAGTTCTGGACACAAGATATCACCAATCTCAGTTACAGTTCCTGATTCAATGGAAGGGATACTCCGCAGCACACAACAGCTGGGAGCCTGAGAAGAACTTGAACGCCCCAGGACCTCATTCAGGAGTATTTTGAACGCAACCCTAGAAGTGAGGGAACCAAGAAGTGGTTAAAACAACCAGAAACCACAAGTTGGAAGTGCAACCACCACTATCACAACCCCCACATTATCCATCACCATGCCATTCTCACTCTATCTCAGTAGAAGCCTATGTGGAACGTTGCCATGGAAAGAGGCTACTTCAGCCGAGGAGGAACCCCATCCCCTACCATCTCCAAGCCACTCCCTCCCTAGTGAAGACCAAGACATTGGAGGATGCTCCCCCCATGACCCCAGCATCAATACTCCTTCCATCCCCTAGTCCCTCGCCACCCCCCATCTTTCCAGAACTTCCAAGCGTCAGAATTACTGAACAAGTTCTGGTATTTGAGAGCGCCCACAGTACCTCCCCTGGGCCTCAACTCACCCCACCACCCCTGTCATTCGAAGAACCCATTTACTTCCCCCCCCAGAGATCAGAGCAGCTCAATGCAGTGCTCACCAGAATCATCAATGATCCTATCATGGAACGCCTTCCCCATCAACTACAATTGTCCCTCTTCCCTGACGACCCACCCAGGCCCTCCCTTCGTACCCAATGGGCCCTGGGGAAACTATCTATCCTATCACAAATTCCTTATCCCTGACCATTCCACCCCCTACCCCCACCAGAACCGAAAGATGCTAAGTATGTTATGCTTAGTGAAGATAAAGAGTCCCTGGTAGGTACCATGGGCAAAGACTGTCCCTTATATTGACTCCCCCTCTATC
>WTXK01000613.1:0-25431 GCA_025769895.1 Lactarius psammicola
TCGCGCGTGACCGTGAAAAAAACTCGGCCGTGCTCCGAACGCTACTTTTGTCGCAACAGAGAAATCCATAGCTTTGTATATTCGTCACGCTATGACCAAGCGTGACCTGTATGTTAGACATTTTGATATGTTCGTGTTATACTACATCAGGACGACGATAGGGCCGACGTGCAACCCCAAATTCAGGACACGGGACGCAAGCGCACCAAGAGTGCAGCCACAGCTTCATCAGAGAGTGAGCCCACCAAGGCCTGGCGCATTTCAGCAGGCGAAGGGATGTCGAATATAGCGACATCGATGGACACCGCTGCCGAAACGCTGGCTGGGGGGGCCTTGGCAGGCGTGGCCCAGAAGATCTGCTCTGCATCCACTTCGGACACAACTACCAACGCGCTGGCTGGGGCATTAGCAGAAATGGTCAATGCTATTCGCCACCCCGCCCCATCGGCTACCACCCCCATCATTGACCCTCGCAGCACTGCCATGATGATCATTGAAAAAGAAGAGGGCTTCTCTGATGAAGACCTTGCATGTGCTGCAAGGTGTATTGTCGCAAGCGAAGAACTTGCAACTATTTATGTCGCGCTCAAGTCCCAAGGTGCACGTACAGCTCTCATCCAAGGCAGAATGGAAATGCACCAGAGATTCAAGTAGGTGTTCGGACTTGGGTATTAGCGTTCCGGGGAACACAGAGGTCAAAATCGTGCAAGTCAAAAAAATTGTATTTTTATTAGTTCGGTCGTGTTTTACAACAGTGCAAGTTTCTGTGATTTTAATGCACACGAGTCCAAATAAAAAGTCATGCTGTTATTTTGAATGCGCCGGACAATAACGACCTCAATAACGGCTGTGTCTTGGGTTGTGTATGACTTCGCATTTTTCGACTTGACAAACGTGTATATAATGTTACCAATACTATATAATACATTATTTATGTCACGTCGCTGGGGATGAGAAAGAAAAAGAAGTGAGAAACGACTCTAGTCATTTCTCACTTTTGACAGGGCGGTCGCTTCCGATCGTGGTGGCTTCCAGAACGTGAACTTGCGCCGGACAGCTACATTTCCGGGACTGGCAATGATGAGAATGCATTCTCACTTTTGGCTGGTGCCGCCTGTCCCTCTTTCGCCCCCGGACAGGCTTTATAAGGGTTGCGAGTGCTCCGTGGTGGCAATCTCAACGTGCCGTTTTTCAACGTGGTCCGAAACCGTCTTCGAGAACTCTTCCAAAGAACAATTAACCATATCACGCAGCCACTTCAAGACATCACCTTCCAGCTTATACTCTTTGTGGATGATGTTACTGGGGAGAGCATCAAGGACTGGGGTGACTCACGCGAACGCTGGCTTACATGTGATCAACTAGTCCGGTACGAGCAAATTTATGCCTTGAGCAAGAGGGAACAGGACAGCTGAGCTCTCCATTCCGTCGAGGTCCGGGCTTCCGACGTCTACGGCTTCCAGAGCCATGCGTAACACGCAACGATGGAGCCGAATTGATTGGCGTTGCACGCAGAGGTGTATGGGTGGGCTGGACATTTATTGCGTCATCAAACGAGTTTGCGCATGTAGCTGGCGGCCCCAACGTGCTAAGGCTCCCGTCACATTCTGTTGAATTTGATTAGAAATATTAGTTGGGATATGAATAACACGCGCCTTCATAATCCATGTAAGGGTGTTCCGAATATAATCTGTGAAACCTGACAAGGGAACACCACGCATGTAGAAGCGTGGTGTACACTTGAAGGACATCATCCCCGGACTGTTTGGAAATGCGATGCCGACGGAAGGCTGACGCGAGACTGATGGAGGTTGACGTGTGCTCAACAGAAACAAAGTCACAGGCTATCTTAATGGCATTTGTGACATTGCTGACCTACGCTCTCGACGTCTTGGACGGTCGTGACGCGAATCAAGCTGTGACATACCTGATGAGCACATCCCGCAGGGATGAAGACTGCATCTCCTTCATGTTGGAAGAATGTGTACACCTTGATGCCATGGCTAAGTTCTAGTTCACGCAATCGGTCAGGAGTGAGATACGTGTTTTGGGCGAGGACAGGATCCTCGGACTCGGTATGCACGGAGAGGATTTTTCTGAGCCGCGATGTATCCTGGGGCGAAAAGATGTCCCATCGGGCACCCCCAGGGGATCCGTCGCTCTTTTGAGCCGCAAACACACAGACATTGACCGCGTCAGTGAGGTCACAATGGAGTCGCGTTGATCCATGATCGTTTTGCATAGCTGCGAGCGCAAAGTAAACCTTAGGGCCTAGACCACCATCGCCACATTTAGCCATCAAGTACGAACAGGTAGCTTCACCGTTACCTAGGTCTGGTGGCAAGCCCGCGTCGTCTGGAAAATGTGCAGCCAAATTGTCTCTGCCGTTGAGACGAGTTAAATGGGGAAATGGTAAGCAATCTTCGAACTCTTCGTATATTTCGGCAAATTTGCCACCTCTGAAAGTGTCCTGAGACGGCCAGTCCTGACAACCCCAGCATGGGACCATTTCAATGACACAAAAGCAATGACGAACGAACCTTAACCTTCAAGACTCGATCATGTGGCCCTCGGTGAGTATCATACAATCTCAAGATGTCCTTGAGTGTGCCCTCCTCAAACTCCCCTGACTCGCAATCAATAAGGTCGACCTTCTCGTCTCCAAAAGTCTGTATAAAATATGCTGGAGTAAGTGGGATTTGCTTCATAGATAAGATGCCTTCGCAGATGACGGGCACGCTGCTGGCCCAGGAAACAGCAAATTCTTTCGAACTGAGCTCCCATGACCGCAATCGAAGCACGTCACAGCTTTCTGTACTTGATGGAGAGACATAAAATCAGCAGGTATCCAGTCCGAGGTAAAGAGGCTAGATACCTCGGCAAGGTCGCAAGGGACGAAGACGGCGGGAAAGACGCAGAGAAGGTGTCCATCTGCTCAAGGAGGGTTTGAATGTCCTCGGCACGAAATCGAGAAACAGGGACAAGGAGCTCCCGCTCGTGGGCAGGGTATGTATCAATAGAGCAATGCGGCAACTAAAGTGAGAGGTCATGACAATAACATATACGGATCAGACAGGCGAAAATATAAAAGTACTAACGCTCCTCTCCTCATATACACATTCTCCACAGACCTCAAACCCACAAGAGCGGCAGAATCGTGCCCGTGAAAAGAGATCCGAAAAGCATACATCTAAACAGCTGTATGAGGAAGGATGGGAATGGCGTGAGAGTCTACTGTCTTACCACATAACGCTCTTTCACGAGGGTCAAGAGGGTGATACATAGTGGCAACGCTAGAAGTGACGTGCGAGTATTCCTCGCGGAGTACTGGTTCGAGGATAGAGAGGAGGGCAGACTCAAATACAACAATGAGATTGGGGCCATCAACTTAACGATGGACTCACCATTTTTGCATGGATGGACCTCAGGTTGTCCTTTCGATCCATCCTTTGCCGGTACGTTGGAGGTTTAGTAGACCCCGTGAAATCGAATTCCACATCCCCCATGCCACTATGCAAGCGTTTATCTGTCAAATGGAGTATTAGAACACGATAGGATTTTATCGATAATAGGGATTGACGAGTGAACGTACTCTGAAAACGACACTCGCCGCTTTTTCTGACACAGTCAAAACAGCGGGGGAGTTGTTGACCTCTTCGCTGTCTCGTAGGACAACGGGTCGTCTGACGGATGAGTTGATCTTTAGTAAATTTCGGCATGGCACAAACGCGTTGGTGTCGAAAAGCGCGTCCCGAAAAGCGCAAGACATGACGCGTAACGCGTGACACGACAAACGTCACGATTGTTCCGTTCATAGTTCATAAGTGTGATTCCAGTGAACTGGCTGGTCTTGGTGTAAACTTACTGTAGTCGCACACCACCCCGCTCCCTCGCCACTCCATCGCCCAGAGGGGAGTGGGTAGGCGCTTGTCACCCTCCCTCGTGAAGGCGTCTTTGACTTCTAATCTTCCTATGGCTCTTAATATCTCTCACACCCAATCCTTGGCTCAACCTGGTCTTGGTTCTTGTACTACAGTTATAACTGTAGTACAATCTCGCTACGATGCCTTCCTGTCTTCCCGTCTCTCGCAAACCAAGGCGATGTCGGGTGAACCTGTGATAGACCTGGATCGCAGTAGTCATCTCGTCTTACATTTAAAGTCATCAGATTTGGCACGGAAGAATACAAATACAACTTTCATGGGAACAGCAATCCAGGTCACGACTCCTTCATGAGGCGATTAGTGGGGACAGCAACTATGCCTGACCTCGAGGACCTGCCTTGAAAGTTACGACAATCAGAGGGCCTTCAAGACCAGTCGATGTCCAGGTAAAATCTACCCCCTGAGGCCTGAGGGCCCCAACACCGGACGGGTTGTCGGAAACAAGGGCGCGAGGAAGAAAAGGGGGAACAACCAGGAGCGCCCAAGTTCAAGTCACACAGCATCAAAACTGTGAGCTTCGGCGAGGCGCTACAATTCATGCAAATGCTCAAGCTCACAGCGCATCAAGTTGCAAGCTTTGGCAGCACAACACTGGAAATAGGGGGCAGACGGAAGAAATGGGGTTGGCCATAGTTGTTACGCCCTAGCAGGGGCGTTGTGCAAGGGGTGATTCAAGGGTTCAGAGTGTCTGTGAAGACACACACTAATAGATGAGCAAAGACGTCTATTGTCTGCGATGCTACGACTCTAGTAGTGTCTAATAGATGTTATGCACAATGTGCACAACTGACTTAGTGACAGGACACCTAGTCCGAAGTGAGACACTTCTCTACGCCTAATCTTGGTGGTGAACTAAGTCAATCAGTGTGGCGGGTGTTTGTTATAGTACAACTGCAAAGACTTCGAAGGAGGGTTTGACTCGATTAGAGTCGAGGGAGGTGGTTCACAAGATGAGAGAAGAACTGTTTCACACCAAAGGTACGAAGGCAAGGTTGCTAGATTGTAAACGAAGCCAAGTCTGGCTTCTTACAGTGTAAAGTACAAGTATATAGGCTCAAGTCACAGTCATGAGGTAACCATCTCAAACAATGCCATTGATCCTTCCCGATTCGATGTAGGTCAGTGTCACTTCGTGACCGTGACTAGCCTTCCAGGCCTTCATTTGCCCGAGACGAGACGATTGTAATTACGTTTCCCATATCAATTACTAGCCGTCGACTCCGTCGACTAAAACCTTGCTTGTTTGAGAGCCGGATTTTTGACGTTATCAGGCGATCAACAGGTACGGCGTGTTACTCATTAGATGGTAATACATAAAAAAGTATCGTCGACAATTTGTGGAGAGCCAACAACTTGAAAGGAGAAAGTATTTGAGGTATTAGTTTGCGTAAAGTGTACAATACATAACACGGGTAGGACGTTAAATTTATGATCAGAAGAAACTGGTAAAGAAAGATGAGTTCCGGTGCGTCATAGCATGGCGTGCAAGAGTGTTGTCCTCCGAAGTTGTGCATTGGCAGGCTAGGATCGTTTATCAGAACATCGGTACATACGAATTGAACGCTTGTCATCCCTTCTTGACCTCTTACCACCACCATCTCCATTGTGAATTGGCTGTGGTCCCGCAACTTCTCTCTCATCCTAGGAGATAACGACTGGAATACCTCTTGACCTCCTCAATCCTCTCAGTCTAGAGCTCTATGGAGCAGAATTCAGCCAACAATCCACCCTCAACGCCCTCGGGAATACATGTTCCTTGGGCAACCCCCACCATACCCGCAAATCCCCTCAATATTGGGGAACTTCAAAGCCAACTGCAATCCCTTAACGCACCCGAGATCATGCCTTCGACGCCATCGTCGTGGGATCCTACCCCCCCTCCAACACATATGCTCGGCAGAGTGGAACGCCAAGGGACGCCATCTGAGTATCGTATTGGAGCTAACATCGCAGATGAAGCTGTGGAAGTTGACGGCGACAGCCGTATGGCTTCCCCAGTTCAGTACACCGACGACGGCAAGAATAATGAAGACGGAAGAGCCTCCTCTGAGCCGGTTTGCTTGGGGATCAAATTAGGGCCTTCATCGCAATCGAGTCTCCGCGCGGCCATTGTGCGTGCTGCGGAAATGGAACGAGGCCGTTCCTTGAAACGCCTGCCGGATAAAACGCACAGACTGATCGAGGAAACTCTCAAAGAACAGGGGTTTGAACGGGACGGGGACTTGACCCTACCAGAAATTCCTGAAACAATTAACGTCATCCACAGCGGCTCCACTCCTCGTGCTGGTTCAATGGCACGCAAGAGTCGGGACCACTCTAGAAGTTCGGCCTGGACACACTTGACTCATGAGTCAGGTTGTACTGACGAACTGGAATACTTTCGTGATGCGGTACCTGTCCCTACTGACATCATCAGTTTTTTCGGAGATATAGAGCGCGCAATACGTCATCTGATGCTGGCTCCGCCTATCGACTTGTCAGAAATGCAGGTCGAAGGTAATCCAGGAGAGGAAGTGTACGGCGTAGGCTATAGTGAAGGTCAGAAAGAAGACCTGACTACAATGCTGCAAGATTTACGAGAGGAGATTGGTCGTGACATCTCTGAAGGTGCCAGTGGCTGGTCGGAATTTTACCTCAAAGACATGATTAGGCTTCGCGTGGATTCATCCATTCCAGCTAACGCAGCAGACTTTAACGATTCAATGGGCATGGTGCTATCAGCCTTGGATGCGGGACTGGATGACGACCTTACAACTAAGGGAGTCACACCCTCGTCTTGGTTCCGATTGTCAGTGGCCCTTCTTGCAGCTATGACCAGAGGAGTTTTACGATCCGGTGGTCCGAAAGTTAAAGGGAGAGTTAAACTAATCCCAGACGAGGATCATTTCAGAGTTGCGCTGGGCCTAGGGATGCCTGTCACCGAAGGTGGCCGCATTATCGTAATGGCTAGGCATCTTGCAGAGTTATTCGAACAATTTGACAAAGGAGATAACCCCCCCTTCGTCGAATACTTTAATAATCTTCAGAAAGTTACACAGAGCCACATTCGCCGGGCGGTCAAACTCGCGGCTGTTGAAGAATACCAGAAGTCTACTGAGGACGAAAGTACTATCAAGGAAATCGTAATGGAAGACATGGCTAATCAATTAATTAATCAGCTCAAGGACGATCCAGTGGCACAAGAACAAGTGGAAAGGGCTGTAAGAGAGCGCATGATGAAGAAACTGGAGGCGGAGTGTATCGACGACATCGACGAATGGAGAACAGTGTACCGGAAAGGACTCGCGGCGGCTCTCCAGGCCGAAGCCACGGGTATCGATATCCCGGTATTAACACATAGCCAAATTGTTTGTGAGTGCAGCGATGAGATTCAAGCACAAGTGGACAAGAAGGCAGCTGAAATCAAGGAAAGTATTGTCAAGGAAGAAGTTGAGAAGTATCTTCTTCTCCAGGAAACCGATAATGCCAAAGCTATTATAAGATGCAAGTACCTGGAAAACATCGAAGAAGCTCGACGCGAAGTTAGGGCTGAGATTGCCTCGGAAAAGAAGAATTGGGCGGTCACTTATCGCGATTCCGTCCAACTTACATTTCTCACTGACAAAGCGGCCTCTTTAGGTTATCATCTAGTTCGCAATGATGTAGATGAAGAGCGCGAGGGTCGTACATCCAAACGAGCGGCTCCTGACGGCAAACGCTCCCGGTCTGCTTCACGGACGGAAGATGTTAGGCCGGACTCAGTACCAGCCACCCCGGTGACCAGGCCGAGGAAGATGGATGGCAGCATTACTCCAGTAGCCAGGGGAAAGAAGAAGAAAGGCAAGAAGATCATCATCCCAAAGCCTTTCTCTGTGGCCGGCAGCGAGGCCTCCAAGGAGAGTATGGACGAGGACCCCATTCCTCCACCCATCTTCACGTTGGACTCGTCTCCCGCTTCAATTAACCCTACAGTTAACCCAGTCAACCCCATCTCAGTTCCTCAGAATGTGCGTGCTTCCCAACACCCTGAGGAACCGGTGTGTGTACCAAACACAATACCTACTTCAGATATCATCTTCTCTGAGGAAACGCGTGGAGTGGCCTCCTCCATGCATAACCCAGAGAACGTCATGGAAAACGACGCTGATGTTCCTGAAGCACCTATCCCACTTGCAGCAGTTGTACCAAGCGTACCGGCAGTGCTTCCAACTATACCTCTCATGCCCGGCCTTGCAGAGATCCTCAACGCTCTACAGGCCAACATTACCAACGTGCTCATGACCCAAATCTCAACATTGACCGCACGGATGGATGCACAAGACATCTGTATCAATTTGGTCACTAATCCTAAAGGCAAGGGCAAGACTACCGCTGGTCCGGGAGTCACACCTCGCTCAAACATTACTCCAACCCCGTATGCTCCTGCGGCTTCGGCCAAAGATGCTCGGGCCTCCGTCAATGCTCCAACCCCGTTTGCTCCCGCGGCTTCGGCCAAAGATGCACGGGCCTCCGTCACATCAAGGGATTCAACAGCTCCAGCGGCCTCGGCCAATGATGCTTTGACCCATACACCACCTAATCCAGCGGCTGGTGAACCAATGGGGCCACCCTTAGGACCACCGCCACAGAACCACACTAACCAATCCATGTTGAGACCAGGTCCAGTGCCGGTCCCTCAAGGAGCGGTCAGATGGGCCTCCATTGTCACTAATCATGCTTACGGCAACCAGATCAACGCTCGAAAGGGTGCTATCAGCAATGCAAGCCTGGTCGGGAAAACTGTCTCTGGAGGTAAGAAAGCGGGAGGAGTTCCGTCTTACCTCCAAAATACGGAGATTACGGTAATCCGAGGCAAAGGAATGAAAGATTCAGCTAAGGAAGAAGCGATCCGAGGCATGAGCCTGGAACAAATTGTTCAAGCTGTCAAGAGCCAAATGGAGAAGCTGACAGCTAACCCTCCGGCTCTATTATGCGGCAGATGGTCCAACAAAATTGGGTCGCGCAACTTTGTTTACATTTTTGCAGGAATAGTTCCATTTTCCATTATCACTCAATTCCGCAAAGTGTTGGTCAGACCATTAGGTACGGGGGATATTCTCCCTAACCGTGGATGGACCTTCGCTCAGCTACGTGGAGTACCAACGTCGGACGGGGGTGGAGTGATATACTCACCACACGACCTCCTCAAGGAGCTTAGAGTTCTTCCGTTCTTTGCGGATGCGATCTTTTGTTCATTGCCTCATTGGCAAGCTCCTCCTCATTCTATCGCTAACGTTTCAACGTCCACAGTACAACTTTCTTATATTGATGAAGACGGAACAAGAACTGCGGCGGCGAAAGCACACGGTGTAGCCATGTTCGGGTTGCACGTGGCCTTCCAGCCAATGGGTAACAGCCCCGTCTTCGTTCAATGTGGTAGATGCCATCAAGTGGGTCACGCTACGGATGCACCTGCATGTAAAGTATCACCAAATAGCGTCAAATGCCATATTTGTGGCGGGGCGCATATAGGTTCTGAACATGACTATCACTGCAAGGCCACTACACATATTGTGGCTGGTAAATGTAACTGTCGGTTTAAGTGCTTACTCTGTAAAGGAAACCACAACGCTCACTCGCCAAACTGCCCGGTTCAGGGCGGTTTCAAGCCATGCCCGCTCGTGGGACCCAAGTCAACAGAGGGGGGGGGAAGTAACGGCCCTCAAGGCCAAACTAACCCAACCTCTGATGGCGACGGATTCACGACGGTAGGCAAGAAGAAGAAAGGGAAGAAAGGACGAAACGCGAACAAGAAGGGTACGGAAGAATCGGGAAACACCAGCGTGGAAGAGATCATCTTCCCGGACGCGGCTGTTGCCTCCATACCGGAAACCATTGATGCTTTCAGGGAACTCGCGGCGAAGGTCAGCGATGGCTCTGATGTCGACCTTAACAGGGCCCTTCATGATCAAGAGAAGGAATGGGGGATGAACACACCGGAGCTGGACGGTCTTGTTCGACTCGAGGCACGTTATGCAGTCAAAAAGAAGCTTCCTCTTTGCATACCACATGTGAAGGACGCGATCGCCCGTTGGGTCATGCGCGATACTCGCAACGGCATGAAGGAGATTCAAACACACCTTGACGAGTTCGAGAAGAAATGGGGAGATTTCTCGCCTCTCGCATATGTCATTTCCAAACTACCACCATCAACTCGGTTCGCGACCAAGAAAGAGGTCGAGGAATTTGCCAACAAGAACAAGTCAGCAGGAGAAAGGGCGAAGGAGGTATAAGAGGCCACCACCTTCGTCATCAACCTGGCGGAATCACTCTTTGAGAACAACGAAGTTCCCTGACGCATCAATCCATCAGAAGCGGAGTTCATCGTAGTAGTAAACGATCTTGTCAAGGAGTTCGGACGCACGGATCCCCAAGATTCCCTAGTTGGAGCAGTCGGTCCACTCGCGGCTGGCCTTATCAAAGACTACATTAACCAACCAGCAGCAGCGGCCGTGGCAGCAGCGTTCTCAACTAACCCAAGATACGCTAATGCATAGGTCATCCATCCTATCCGTCAACATGAGGAGGCGCAGCGGAATGTCGCATGTGCTTCTGGAAACGAACGAAGAAGACGATGTCATTTGTGTTCAGGAGCCATGGTTCGGCCAGATTGGTACAGCAAGGAAGGACAATGAAAGGTATGGAATTTCGGTTCACGGTGGCACGGCCCATCAGAATTGGAACCTACACTACCCTCACTATAACAAAGACACTCGCGCTAAGGTTATGATCTACATACGCAAGCACTCTCGCACAGGGTCGAAACGGAGGTTACATCCGCTAAAGGTGGTTCCCCGATTTGACCTGGTACGTCACAATTGTATACAAATTCTGGACTTATATCTCAGACGAGACTCTCTTCATATTATTAATTTCTATAATGACGTGGAGGACACGACTGCATTACAGACACTACTTACTCTGGACTTGGACCCCCAAATACCTACCATCCTCTTAGGCGACTTCAACCTCCACTCACCGCGTTGGTCTCCACGGGATTGGACCCCATCCCCCCGTGTGGCAGTCTTTGAGCAATGGGCGGGCTCCCAGACGCTCGAATTGGCCACGACACCAGGAGATATAACGCGAAGGGGCAATGAAGGCGAGCGCGCTAGTACGCTGGACTTAGTCTGGCACAACTGTGCGGCGGTCGCCTCTCTTTCCCTCACCCCACCCATGATGGACTGGGAGGCCTCACTAGGCTCTGATCACGCAGGAATCCGCACTCACTGGCTCCTTGAGGGGTACTTCCTCGGAACCAAGCAAGCGGTGCGGACTGTTTACAACTGTACTCTTCAAGGGGAAGATGAATGCAATGCATGGCTCGACGAGATCACACGAGGGCTTCCATATGTCAACACAATATGGGACTCTCCAGCATCCATCGAACGAGTGGCGGAGAAAATCCAGGAAGCCATAGTCAAAGCGTGCGACACTTCATTCAAGAAGAAGCTACCTGGCAAGGCTCGCAGTAACAGGTGGTGGACGGAAGAATGCGCCGAAGCAGTGTCCAAACTTCGCGCCCTCCCACCTGGAGACACCCCGGAACGTAAAGAAGCGGCTAAAGCCATCAAGAGAGTTACTTGCAAGGCCAAACGTGAGTACTATGAGAAAATCGTTACTACCCGGAATATTTGGGAGGTTGTGCAATGGAGACACGGACGTCGTCTAGCTGGTATCCCAGCCCTCAGACTCGCGTCTGGAATCCTCTCATTCACACAGAAAGACATTGCAGACGAGCTAGCCAAGCGATTTTTCATTGAAGAACTCGATGATATCGAGGTGATCCAAGACAGCGACCCTCCAAGCGTGCTCGCGCGGGAGTGGAAGCCCATTACCGAGGAAGAAGTTGAAGCGCTTTTCCCCAAGTGCTCTAACGTGTCAGCCCCGGGCGATTCCGGGATCTTGTGGGAAATTATCAAGAAGTCGTGGGAACGCATGAAAGAGTGCCTCATCGCTCTTTTCGATGCGTGCCTTCGAACAGGTTATCATCCCAAAGTCTGAAAGAAGGCGACCGTTGTTGTCATCCCTAAGCCAGGGAAAGACGACTACTTAGCCGCTAAATCTTACAGGCCCATTTCACTTATCGAATGCCTCAGTAAGCTGCTGGAGAAAGTGGTTGCTAAACGTTTCCTCTATGACGCCGATAAATTCCGGCTTTTACCCACCACGCAATTCGGCACTAGGGCTTTCTCTAGCACCTTGGACGCTGGTCTAACGGTCTGTCATGACGCTCAGTCTCAACTCCGACTCAGACGTAAATGTGGGGCCCTGCTTTTCGACATCAGCGGGTTCTTTGACCACGTTCACAAATCTAGACTCGTTCACGTGCTTAGGAATCTAGGCTTTGCTGAGTCTGTTACACGATGGGTTGGGTCCTTCCTGGAAGGCAGGAGGGTCACTATGGCCTTCAACAGCGAACTCTGTGAAGAGCGCGACCAACCTATTGGAACCCCTCAGGGCTCCCCACTATCCCCAATCCTCTCTGCCTTTTACACATCCACATTACTTAAACTCCTTCCCCCTTCTGACGGTTCCACTTTGGGTATGTACGTTGATGACGGTTTAATCTTTGCTCATGGCAAGGACTGGGCTGAAGTTGATGAACGCATCCGCTTACGATACTCTCAAGCTGAACTATGGCTCCGCGCTTCTAACTTATTCATTGAGCCGGCAAAAACCGAACTCATTTACTTCCGTACCCCACGGGCTCGCCTTGCTTCAGGTCCACCCTCATTTCTTTACCTCACAGACATTACCCGAAATACGTACTATATGGTCCATCCTTCCGCTACTGTACGTTATCTTGGGTTCTTTATTAACCACAAATTCGACTGGGGACCGCACGTTGTTATGGACGCGTATTATTTTCCCTATTTTTCTGTATTTTTACGGATTTATTTGGGCAAGATATAAGCGGCCAAAGTACTTAAGTTCCTTATCATTAGATATGATAAGATGATTAGTCACATGATGCCAACATGTGCAACTTTGGGTCACGTGATCGTGGGATACATCATGTGATATTATTTGACTGTGTGACAGTCTTACCGTCTTTGGACTTCTATTGTTATAGATAACAATAGCGCATGTGCTTGTTCTGATTGGATAGAACTCTGTAGAATACAATGGAACGCTTACTATAGTAGTATTATGTGTTGTATTAGGATTTACTCAGCAGATAAGGAGGCCGCGTCATCATGTAGTCATAGCCGCTTAGTGTGCATCAGTCAGCACAATAGATAAGGGCTAATAATAGAATCGACGCGTCAGCGCTGTAGTCATGTAGCATTACTCAGTAGTTAGTAATCGACTAAGCGCGGTAGTATATAAGACTTGCTGTAGCCTCCTGAGTAGAACCAACTTGTCCTCTTGGTTTCTACTCAGGTGCGCAATCCTCATTTGTATTCTTTATTCTTCCAATCTAACTTGTCCTCTTGGTTTCTACTCAGCCTGTCGCCGCGTGAACTTAGCCTTTGACCTTGTATAAAGGTCTCTAAGTTGTGCTTACCTCCGTGTCGTCTACAGGTTCAGCGCGTGATTTATCTCCGCGCTAGGCTTGCGTATCCAACCTCGGCCTGTTCTTTTATTTTGTTATTTTTATCTTCAAGTCGTAGCCGATTGGACTCCGCTACACACGTGACCACGATGTGTAATTGGGCACGAGCGTCCATCAAGTCTTTACAGATGCTCGGCAACTCCATCCGAGGGATATCCACGGTCAGCTGGCGACTAGTGTTTAACGCAGTCTGCTTACCTGTCCTGTCATATGGATGTCAACTCTGGATGACGTCACCAAAGCGCAAGAGCCTTACGGCACAAATCCAAAAGGTAATGAACGAGGGGGTACGCGTAGTGAGTGGGGCTTTCCGCACTGCTCCTCGCGAACCCCTTCATGAGTTACTTCGCATTCTCCCAGCGAGGATCTTCCTGGAGAAACTAACGTCTACTTGTGCCATCAGACTGACCCATGTTCCCTGTACGTCTCAGCTTCTGACCCGTCTGGGGAGGAACTGGACGGATGCAGTTCAGAACGGCCGGGACGTCAGCAATGGCGGACCCGTACAAGTAAGAGCACAGGTGGCCCGGTCTGAAGGGTTGCCGCAGCGCCCCACTGCCTTGGAGGCTCTCGGTGCACGAGTCAACCCAAGGTGTCCTCAGACCGACGTCACTGCTTTCGCTCCCTGGGAGGTTCCTGACTGGGTAGCAAAAGTGGAGACCAAGGGGATGGACAGACCCCAGGACCGGAAAGCGTGGGTGGAAAAGCTTTACAGCGATGCCCCTACTGCTAGTACGGCGATCATTTGCCTTGCCGGAACGGTTTCTAATAGGGGCCGGGCCGACAATAAGGAGGTTGGTTCAGCCGCCGCCTGTGTCACTATCGGGGGGGAGCAGTACGTCCAGAAATGGTGTATGGGCTCCGAGGTTTCCTCTTCAGACGTCAGTCTGTTTGGGGTTAGCAAAGCGGTGGAGTCATTCTGCCGGAAATTCTCAAACGGGGTCGCGCCCAGCAATCTGTACATACTTTGTTCGGACTGGTCAGCTCTGCAACGGATCACAAATATCCGCGGGGTTAATAACCAAAAGGAAATATTACGTTTCCATTACGCACTCACAGAATTTTTCTCGGTTGATAGGGATTCAAGGTTACACTTAGTGTGGTCTCCGGTTCTCAGACGACGCACGCAATTTACCCTTGCCTGGAAGGCCGCCTTGGACTGTTGCACAACCACCCCCTCCCCATCTGTGAACAGCGTGCAGTCTGCCGCGTTCAACAAATCTCTCGCCCGTCAGACGGCGTTCACCAACTGGGCCACAGACTGGATTCGAGATCGGAGACAAAAATCTGGTCGAGACTTTGCAGTCTATGACCTACCCATCACCAAACCACCTGACGGGTCCAACCATCCACTCTTCTCAGCCACTGTACCCCCAAAGAAGAAGCCGGGAACTCAAAGCAAACCCGAGTTCCTGGTTTCACGACGCACTCATTGTACGGCCATGCAAATGGCAGTACGTCATTCTTTCACTGCTGAGTACACCCGCCGCCATCGTCCGGACCTCCCCCCCGAAGCTGCACAATGCCCGTGTGGTTTTAGGGACCGGACTATCCACCATCTACTTTATGAGTGCCCACGTTACACCAGCGCTCGTAATTCCATCCACAAACCCTCCTCTTCATCACCGTGGACACGTACAAGGTTCACAAGGATGCCTATGGGGAAACTCTTCAATGGGGAGCATGTCAAATGGCTCCTTATCTATTTGCAACGTTCAAAGGCTGGCTCAAAACCGGAGACGGGCTTAGAGCCGTTTGACCCAGGGTAAATGCGCGTCTAAGGGTTCCATGACTCCACTTCGGTGATCCGGTCCATTACATAATTTCGCCTGCAGTTCTCTCACGGACTTTACTGTACGTTTGATCACGTACACTTTACTTTACGATCGATCCCTTTTGGAAGGGTATCACACGTCTCATGACTAGCTTTGCGCGACCTCCATTACTATACGATTCTCAAATTTGTCATACTTATGACGAGACCGGTCTTGTATTATTATACTGCCCCGGAATAAATATGGTCCAAAAAAAAAAAAAAAAAAGAATTGAACGCTTGTGTCCTGCCACGATATCATCAGGACAAGTTATCGTATTCCCCGGCGTTATACCTTGATGGTTGACGACCCAGTCGTACACCGTGAAGCCCCTGAACAGTGCACGTTGGTTAGTACAACGTTCACTGGAGCATGACGTGTGTGAGGGGTGCACTGTCTCCGCGATATGGCTTGACCAGCTTGACCCCTAATGCGACGAGGCGTCTGAATATCGCAAAAAGGGGCACCTATCGGTCAACAGCGCTGCAAGGTGCAAAACGACATGGAAGACGAGAAAATCGTCTCCAGAGTGAGATTCGCAAATGCATTCAACACATTATTTTGTGTTGAAATCGCATACCACAGAGGGGTAGACCATTTGCTGGAAGGAAAATGCGGCATTTTATCACGTTTGAAACGAGATGGCCCACTGCGGGGAATGGACTTAAAGATAGACGACCAAGTACCCACGGTGGAGAATGCAGCGAGATCATACAGTACAGAGGCACACCACTTCCTGGCCAGAAAATGGAGCATTGGAACACAAAAAAAGCATGTACCCACGGCACAAAAGAAAATGAATATCGGGGAAAGTGTCGAATTGGACCCAGTTGTGAGAGCAGACAGTGTGTCCAAACGAGAAATTTTGTGGGCGCCCAACAGTGTTTATTCATGTTACTGACCACATGACCGACAGACGTTAGATAATTCAGAGATTGTAATGACCTTGCAAGCAAGGTGACAAGCAAGGTGACAGTGATTTTTTAAATTGCAGGGTGTGGAGTCATCGCTCTGCTTTGCTCAGATGATGGAAACCACCCTTATGTTTTCTACATTGTACTTGTCCACACTCACCCAAATTCACCAGGACTCATCTGCGCGCTTGCCCATGCTCGCTCTGCACCGTTTCCCGCACTCTGTGTGCCCCAACACGCGATGAGAGCTCTCCTACCAGTTCTATGTCATGCCCGCCCTGATGGACGCGAGCTTGATTGCCCGCAAATTTTTATTGTAACATTACTACTTAATTATTATTACACGCCTCTCACTGGCAAGTGTAGTTTCGGCTAACTTAGTGTATTCGGAATGTCGCACATTAGTGCTATCGTTCCCGCTTGGTCGCTCAGAGATCACTAAAGATTCTCTGTAGCTTCAACAACGAATTGTAGACACTTCAACTTGTACATCGTGATGGAACATTCTATTCTCTTTCTAAACATTTTTTTTTTTCTATTTGTTTCTGAAGTCATTCAAAGCAGTATTGGGCCAGTCAGGCCGACCCCAAGTCATCAGAGTCAAGTCACGCAAACCTGACTGACTATTGGACTAAGTCAGCAGATAAACCGTGAGAATAGATAAGATAAGATCGTTCAATCTACGGTGCAAGGATGAACTTTGACATGGAAGATGACACCCAATGGAGTGATCTGTGCGACGAGAAATGGGACAAATGGACCGCCGATAAACTTCGAGAGAAGTGGGCCACCCTCAAAAAAGAGGTTGGCGAGAGCGCGACACACCGAGGTGAGTACACGCCGTTCTGTGGGCGAGACACCTCGCTAACGATACCTCAAGTTCTTGCAACGATGTCATCATAATTGTTCCACTGTTCACGTAGTCATGCCAATATACATTTTTGAGAACATAATACACTACTAGCACAGGTACTTAAGATTAAGTCGACGCCTCTCAAGCTCGTCCTCGCTCGTTTCTGGTTCCGTAAGCGCACTGTTGAGTCTGTTGGATGACAAGGTGAGTTCGTTGTAAATATCCCTTGGAATGGGTGGAAGGACTAACAGGTCGAGCACCTACATTCGCAAGTCTTGGAGCTTGCCTTGCATCGACGATGGACCTGTGCTCCTCTTTCTTTTGATGCTGCTCCTTGTACTTTTGCTAAGGCCACGCGCTGACGAGATTGCTAGGAGCTGTTCTGTATTGCTTCGAATGGATGATAATCTATCACCCAAATCCTTGGGGAGCTTTCCATGCAGAGCTAGCATGGAAAGGCGGAAGTTGTAGAGGCGAAATATGAGGGTGAACACCCCTAGCCTTTGAGAAAGGTCATGGACATCCATCAAATATACGACCTGCTGTAGGCTTTAGAATTTCCGCTATGTGATGGCAGGTAATAATATACCTTGTTGTCTGGCTCGGACCCTCTCTGATAAAGTGTGTATTCCCTTGCTTGAAATTCACGGTCGAAGTATATCGCCTTCATAACGAACTCAGGGTGCTTCTCCGTGAGTAGGGCGTTGCCCAAGCGAACGAGGCAGGAGGCCTGCAAGAGCATGCGATTCTTGTCCTTTCCGCCGCTCCGATCAGAAACAACCTCAGCAATCAGATGCGGAAAACCCTTGATGTCCATGAAGAAGTCGCTTCTCGGCATATACTTGTACAGGAGATCATCGACCTCCACAGCCAGACCAAAGGACCACCCGGTGCCGCTATGGAGCGAATCAGAGCTGCTGGTTGGTACAAGAATTGTGGCCCACCACTGAAGCCCCGCATCGGGTTGGGAGGGGGGGGGCTCTGTGAATCTCCCCAGGAGGCTGTAGATGTGTGGCTCGGGTTTGGCTTTATATGCGACTTTGTTGCAGAGGTGACTGTCAGAAAGGGCCACGACGTAGTGAATGAGTTCAAGGCCAGAGACATGGTACATCTCAGGCCCGTCGCTCGAGTCTGTGAAATATTTGCCGAATGATTCTCCAAGGAAAGATTTCAAGGCGTCTAAAATATGGGCTTCGCCCCCCTGGAATGACTCACGGTCTGTGGGGCCGCGCCGGGTTGTGCCATAAGACTTACATGGAAGCCAATAGCGGAGCGTTGGTGGCACAATTCCGCCTCGAGTTGCTTGATAAAATCTGGTGCCTCCCCAGCTGGTTGTTCAACGAGGCCATTGTTTTTAAGCACGTCAGCAGTGGGGAGCCGTAGTTCTGTTTCAGCTTTCAATTTTAACGTGACATATCTGAGCAAGTCAGTCCTTGATGGTTCGAACAATGGGTGCAGGGCAGAGCTGCTGGTGCCATGTTACGTGTCTATCGGCATGTGGCTCGACTTGAGCGATGGTAGGCGACACAACTGATGAACGACTTAGCGATATGACGGCCCTTATCGGCACGTGATCGTGGGAGTATAACAGCAAGTCCTAGACGTAGGACAATACTGACTCAAAAGAGATGACAATAAGGCAGACTCCTACGAGAAGGAGCGCAAGACTTAGACCGATGAAGGAAGATAGGACAAATGAAGACAGGATAGAATTCAAGAAGACCAAGCTGCGGACTACGGCGCAGCTTGGCTAGCCTTATATACATATACACGAGGGCTTTAAAGCGCCTCTTGAATGGTAAGTAACCAATCACGTATAGTAGGCTTATCATAATAGTCCGTCCGAGTCATAGATACCGTATGGTGACGAGCCAATCACATACCTCCTCCTTATCGTACAGTACTGGGTTTATCAAAGCCGTTATCTGTGAGTCACGTACCACTATCACATGCCACCGGTCCGGGGATACGAGCTACCCGGGATCCTGCATCGTAACATCACCCCCTTTTCAGGGAGGATGCCCACATCCTAATAGCCACGTCCTTGGTGAAATTCGTCTTGGTCTGGCCGCTCCCAGAGTATTTTGGGGTCTCCGAGCTGTCGCCGCTCTCGTTCGAGTCGTGCAAGGGTATCGGCACGATGAAGGCGGGCAGCGCATAGCGAGCGCCGTCCGTACAGCACCGCAATTCCCCTCTCGAGTTCCTGAACGCGTTGTTCCAAGCGCTGCTGATCTTGCGTCAGCGCTCGGTATCGTCGGACTTCGGCGGGAATGGACTTATCTGACAGTGCCCGCAGACACTGATCGATTACTGGCTGCCTTCGATACCCCCACTCCAGGGTCTTAAGCTCGTCTTCGGTGTATTTCGGGGGTCTAGGGAGTACAGGTCGTGGTGTGGCGTAGAATGGGGACGCGTATACGCGGTCCGTTCGGTCGGTTCCCATTAGTATAATGGGATCGTCGCTCTCGATGATCTGGTACCAGAGAGCGGGACGGCTGACCCCTTGGATGGTAATCGGGCAGGGGATGTAATCCCTCCCCGCATTCCGAGTCCATCCTACCGGGGTCTCCGCGGCGAACGGCTGCTTGAGGGGGTCGTCAACTAGTTCCCGGTATTTGTGTCGCATGATAGGCTCTCCGTCGGTGGTGGAGGTGTGCGGGGTGTCGTCGGGTAAGTGCTCGTACTTGCCGTAGGTAATGTGGGGGTGCTCAGCTGGGTAAAGATCGGTTTCCCGATCGACATGTCCGAATTCCTGAGCCTGGACTCGCGCATTCGTCTGATTTCGGCGTGCCTCTTCAACAGCTTCTCTCTCCGCGCGGCGTGCGCGGCGTCGAGCTGCTCGTTGGTCCATGCTTGTGCGGTGTGCCACCAGAGCGCTGCGGGCTTCTTCACCGTCGCCTTGAAGGCGGAGTCGTACCGGTACGGGCTCGGTGTCGCTCGTATCTTCTCCCACGATGAGAGGATCGTCCCGAGTTCCACTGCGATACTCCTCCGTGTCAGGAACGTTCCGCACTGTAAGCAGCCGGGGCTGTAGTGCACTTTCGGACAGTGTTGCCTGCGCAGGGCCGGGGAAGGCGCGCTCCACTGCGGCGAGTTCGTCTCGGGTAATTGGGGCAACCACCGTACCCTCGTCTTCTGCAGTTGCATGGACCACAGCGGCTCCTTGGTCTGCGCTGTGGTCGGTGTCGTTGTGGTCGTCGTCGTCGATGGTTTCCCATCCGAGGGCGGCGGTGTTGCCCGTTTCGTGGACACGTTTGAGTCGGCGTCGGGCTTCGTCGAGGGAGATGAATCCCTCCAATAGCTCGGCAGAGAATACCTCCTCAGCGGTTTTAGTGGCATAATAGGCAAAGTCCATGGGTATGGGGTGACGATGAGAGGAATGGAAGTGAAGTGGGGGATGAGGTGACTTAGCGGTTTGGGTACCCCTTATATGTGTCCTTGCGTCTGAGTTTGATTGTTCAAACTCCCTTATCTTGTCCTCGGCAAAGATATCGGCTCAGTTGACCCACTGATTTTCCGATTCCGGGTATCCGAGCCACTTGACCAGGTACTGTCGCGTGCGTCTTCTGCCGAACAGCTGAGTGTCTAGAATCTTCTCGACCTCATATTCTTCTTCTCCTTCCACAAGATCCGGTGGAGGGCGTGTGAAGTTTGATCCATGAATGGTAGTCTCGCGATAAGGCGTGAGAAGGTCGATGTGGAATACCGGGTGTATCTTCCATTGAGCCGGTAATTTCAGACGATAAGAGTACGGCGACATCACCTGATCTACCGTAAAAGGACCGTGTCTCTTGGCCGCCAGCTTAGCACTCGGTTGATTGGTTTTGAGGTTGCGCCCGTCTAGCCATACCTGGTCGCCGACCCTGAACCTTGGCGTATCTTTATGTTTGACCCACAGGGTCTGGGCCTTTGTTATCAGGGACTGCGCTTCTTGTCGTGCTTCCCTGAGTTGTTCCATGCGTGTGGTCACCTGAGGAATAGGGGATGGCTTATCCATCCAATCAGCGCGTGGGCAGTATCCCATGAGAAGTTCGAAAGGAGACTTCCTTGTTATCTCATGGGGCCACGAGTTATGTGCGAATTCTGCCAGAGGTAGATAGTGAAGCCAGTCCTTTTGATGATAGTCCACTTGGAAGCGTAGATACTGTTCCAACCATTGGTTGGTACGCTCCGATTGCCCGTCTGTCCGGGGATGATATGCCGATGAAATGTTTTGCTCAATCCCTAACTGCCGGCACAGTTCTCTTGCGAATTTGGATCCAAAACGAGGATCTCTATCCGATATAATTTTAGTAGGGAGTCCATAGCGAGCAAAAACGTGCTTAGCATATAGCTGGGCCGTCTCTTCTGCCGATATATCCTCGCAACAAGGGATAAATACTGCCGCTTTAGAGCAGTCGTGGTCTGTGATCGTTAGTATTGAGTCGTATCCTCCTGAGGATGGGAGTTTGACGATAAAGTCCATGGCCACGACTTCAAACGGCTTTGCTTCCGGTTTCGGAAATATTGGTTGCAAGGGTGCGCGTATAGGTCGCGTGTTGACCTTATTGCGTTGACACTCCGCGCATCCCTTGACGTATTCCACGATGTCCTTGGTCATTCCCGGCCAGAAGTAGCGTCGTGCCACGATCATACCCGTCTTTGTCATTCCTGGATGTCCGTACACTGGTGGGGAGTGGTGAGCATCGATAAGCGCACGTTTTTTCGGCTACTCCCCCGGTGATGACGCGTCGTCCCTCTTTGTACCATACCCCATCAATTTTCATCAGACGGTGCGCATTGACCCAATGTTGAATTTGCGCTTCGTCCTGTGTGTAGTCGTCGTCTTCTCTAGTTTCTACCGATGTCGTGTTCGTAGTTCGGAGGAACATGTGATCCGGAAGTACGATCGTGTTTTGATTGTCGTTGTCCCCCGTGTCGTAGTCACTGCGCCTTGACAGTGCGTCGGCGCGTCCGTTCGACCTTCCTGCAACGTGCTTTATTTTGATCGGATATTCGGATAACTCTACCACTTCCCTTGCTATCCGGCGATTAATGTTCTGCGGGCTCCTCCAGTATAGTAGGTTCGCGTGATCCGAGTGGACGATGATATCGTGTGGAGATCCCGCCAAGAGGGGTTTCCAGTGCTTGAGGGCTTCGACAATGGCTAAAAGCTCCAAGTCATACACATGATAGTTGCGCTGGGCTGGGTCCAATGTCTTCGAGAAGTACCCAATCGGATGCTTTTTGTTGTCCTGTTTTCGTTGCAGCAGGACTCCCCCGATGGCGTACCCGGATGCGTCTACTTCCAGTTCGAATTGGTCGGTTAATACGGGGTGTGCCAGTATCAGTTCTTGCGTTACTCGTTTTTTTCAGCGTGTCGAAAGCCGTTTGTTGTTCTTGACCCCACTTCCAGTCTTCTCCTTTTCTTGTGAGTAGGTTTAAGGGGCGGGCGTGGTGCGCGAAACTTCTGATAAGGCACGATAAAAATTGCAAAAACCGAGAAAAGATCGAACGTCCTTAACAGTTTTGGGGGTAGGCCAATCACGAATGCCCGCGATTTTTGCAGGGTCCATGTGTGTTACCCCCTTTTCAAGGATTACCCCCAGGTAATCCATCGCGGGTGCATGGAAGAGGCATTTTTTCCAGCTTGAAGTAGAGATCGTGATCTTGCGCGACTTGGAGTACGTCCTGCACCGCTGCAATATGGCCGTCAAGGCCGGAGCGAGAGGCGATCCCGATGTCGTCCATGTAGACGCGGATTGTAGTTCCCAAGGGTTCGTGTTTTAGGATGGTGTCGCGATAGATGAAGTTCATCATGGTTTGGAAAGTGGCGGGGGAGTTGGTCAGACCGAAATACATGACCGTTGGCTCAAAGAGCCCGTAACGCGTTTTGAACGCTGCCTTCTCCTCATCTCCTTCCTTGATACGGACGTTGTTGTAGCCCCAGCGGATGTCAAGTTTCGTATACATATCCGCGTTGCTCAAATCGGTGATGAGGTCCGTAATGAGAGGAAGGGGGTATTGATTTCGTACCGTGATATCGTTGAGTTGCGATAATCCTGTACTGGACGGAGCTTCCCATCTTTCTTTTTCACGAAGAAGAAAGGGGATGCGTAGGGGCGACTTGGATGGTCTGATATATCCTTTTTTTGTTTCCTCCGTGATGAAGGTCTGTAGCGCTTCATCTTCTTGTCGCGTTAATGGGTATATTTTGCAATCCAATGCTGCCGGCGCGTTGGGTTTTAGGTCGATGGCGTGATCCCAAACCCGTTTGGGAGGAAAGCGGCGTGATTCTTCCTCACTAAACAGATTCTTGTATTGGGCGTACTGTGGTGGTAACACTGCTGCGGTCGTATGTTGTTTAGCTTTGATCGCGAGTTCTGTAGCAGTAGTTCACGCGGTACATTGTTCCTCGAGTTTTCGGATAATAAGATTCTTCTCCACGCTGGGAAAGATCTCTGTAGTGACGGTGCTGATAACCGGCTGGCGTATGATACGGGGGTTTACGGACCGGATGACAACGGGTAGCATATCTTCGCGTATTGTGGCGTATTTCCACGTGAACTGCGGTTCGAACGTGGCCAGCCACGGATATCCCAGGACGATGTCTTCGTTTCCAATGTCCGTAATGAGGAATCTCATCTCCTTGTGAACCCCTTTTGTGCGTACGTCGAGGTCTACATGATGAGTGATAGACCCCCCTTTGTTTTCCGTATTATCGATGTTCCATATCTTCCGGGGTTTTTCCAGAGGAACCAGTCCCAGCCCCATTCGTTTTGCGAATTTGTAATTCATGAAGCAATCAGTGGCTCCGCTGTCCACTAGTGCTTGTATGTCGGCCATTGCGTGATGTGTGCGAGTCGAAACGGGGATATGCATAGATCGAAAACGCGTAGTTACTATTACAACATCACGAGAATGTATTGCCCTCACCCAGGCCGCCGGGTTCAGGCGTTTGAAAAATCCTCCCTCTCCCATATTCCTTTCATCACCAATTCTTGAGTTTCATCGCTCTTGTTGGCGATCGTCTGAAGCACCTGCGCCGCTTCTTGCTGCGGCGTAAGGCTTGCGATAGTTCGTACTTGCACAGGTGGTTGTTGCATCTGTCATTGTTTGCGGGGCTGTGTGCAGTCGCGACTGAAGTGTCCGTATTTCTGACAGTTGTAACATTGTACTCCCCTGGTATCACGGGGTTGTCCCCGCTGAATGTATCCTCCCCGAGGTGCGTATCTTCCTCTTGGTCCTTGTGTATATTGCCGGAAACCTGGATCGTTCGGACTCATTTCTTCGGACCCAGCGACCGCGATGGTGTTGTTGTCGACTTCCCCTCCCCTTGCTCTTGCCCTTGCAGACGTGTCCATTGCGTCAGGGTGTGGGAGGTGTGGCGGTGGGGCATATCCTCCTCGGTTTCCTGTTCGGTTGCGATACTTCTCTAGGTTCCTTTTCCCCTCGCTGAAGTGGTTTTGCAAGTGAATGTATTGCTCTTGTCGCTTCAAGAGCGCTTGTTTCCATTCTTCGTAACTTTGCGGATTGTCGAGCGTGTAGCATTGCTCGTAGAGCTTACGCGGAAGCCCCTTGGTGAACACGTTGATGACCATCGGTGAGTCTGCCCGGTAGCCAGCGCGCCGTACTAGTTCTTCGAAGCGGGACACGTACTTGTCAATATCCGTCCCCTGCATGTATATTCCTTCTTGTAATGCGGTCCGCGCCTGTTCTTGCTCCAGCGTGTTTGTGAAGCGGCGCTTGAAGCTACGATATACTGCTTCCCATATTCTTTCATCTTCTTCGGGTATTCCATTTGCGATTTGAAGCGCTAGCCACCTAGTATGAGTAGTGATCCATTCGTTAAGGTCGTCTCCTTCCAGGAAGGTCAGGAATAGGATGGCGCGTGAGTATGCCTCGCGCATCGTTTGCGTGTGGCGATCATGCCCCTGTACAGCTCCCACTGGGTAAGAAAAGTTTCAGTGGCCTTGTCTGTCTGTCGCCGCGAAAAATGGGAGGTGGCTGTCCTTGTAATTGTTATAGTTCCCCTCTTCCGTTGGGATCGGTTTCCAGGTGGGCCGCCTCCGCCCCACCTCCGCCTCCGCTTGGCGGTCCCCTCCTCCGGGTGTCGTCGCGGTGGTAACCCCCTCCGGGGTAACGTCCCGGAGGTCCCCCACCTCGTGGGATGTTGGCCGGTATTCCTTCGCCCTTCTACTCGCTGTCTTGCCAGGTAACTCCATTCGGCTTTGTTCTCTGTATGACGGGGATCGGGTTGATCGGGACCACATGCGTTGGTTTGCGAGTTCATCAAGGGTAAGGTGATGGCCGTATTTGGTCGATGACTCGCTCTTCTGGTTGTAGTGGC